>QEOQ01000573.1:692953-703713 GCA_010279815.1 Brachionus plicatilis
GCAAAATATTAAAGACACCTTTGAGGGACAGAAAAAGCTATCAAGGCTCTTGTTAGGATGTAAAGTTTGTTGGTCGCTTATTTTTCTTATTATTTCTGATAATTTCTCATTAGTTGTTTCTTATTTTTTGTTTGTTTGTCGTTTGCTTAAAAAAATAAATAATTGATTATTACTATTATATAAACTATCGATTTATATTTAAAATTGATTAGATGATCCCCAAATTATATAGTGGAGCTATTTATTATTGGTGGAGCTTTATTTTATTAGTGGCGATGGGAATTTATTAGTGATGGGAAGGAAATTGTTCCCATTGAAAAATTCAATTATAGCAATGAAATAGTGGATATAAACAACAAAAATAAGCTACTTTATAAATCTTTAGTTGTCAAAGGACCTTTCAATGATAGTATAAAGAAAGAAATTAGACATAACAATAAGAGGCTCAAACATTTGGCAAGACAGTAAATGATTATCAATGAGAAGAAAAAAAGCCTAAAACATGAGAATTACCGAAAACAGGACAAAAAGAAATTTTGATCATTTATAAAAAAACTTAAGCATAAGAACACGTCTCAACTAAACAATGAAATGACAAACATTAATCAATTTGAAGACTAATATAAAAGATTATTTTCTCATTATGATAGCCCCAATAACAGAGAACAAGAGAATATAGAATTGGTTGTAAAGAATTATAACAATAATTTGGATAATCTGGATGAATCACCTACTTATTTCACAATCGAAGAAATTAATGATGTACTTAAAGAACTTGGTCGTAAGAAAAGTCCCGGTCAGGATCTAATCTGCAATGAATTTTTTATATATGGATCATCAACAAATCTACTTGAATGGTTCTTTTATTTCCATTAAAATTGGTTATCTCCCAAAGAATTTCAATATTTCATTATTAAAACTTATTCAAAAAAAGGTATTTTCAAAAGATCCTTCAGATTGGAGACCTATCACGGTGTCAACATGTTTAGCAAAGATTTTTAGTCTCTTATTTTGGCCAAGACGAATGTTTTTGATAGCATTCATAGTAATCAATTTGGATACAAAAAAAAGAGCTCATGTAAACATTGCTTTTTTTTAGCAAACGAAGTAGTCAATGACTTTGCCAAGGAAGATGTCGTTTAAATCTAAAAAGTCTTGATGCCAGTAAAGCATTTGATAAACTTTGGCGTGCTGGGCTTTTCTACAAACTAATAGGAAAAATGAATAATCATTTGTGGAGAATATTATACAGATATTATGAAATTTCTAAAGTGATAATTAAAGTTGGTGAGGAAAAAAGGAATCCTTTTCGAATAACAGAAGGAGTCAAACAAGGAGGAATATTATCTCCATACTTATTTAATTTTTTCATCGATCAAATGTTATCTGAATGTACTGATTTGAAAGTTGGTGCAAAGATTGATGAAATAAACTTGTCCATTCTTGCCTACTGCGATGATATAGTCTTACTCTCACCATCGGAAAAACATATCAAAATTTTGTTTATAACTTGTGATGAATATGCAAAAGACTGGAAAATAGAATTTAATGCCTCTAAATCGGCATCAATGTTATTCGAAAAAAAAGTACTGGTTTTAAAACAGACCTTAAATTAAATGGTTCTACAATTCCTAAAGTACAAAGTTTGATTTATCTAGGCCTACCTTTTGGAAATCAGAAATTAATGAATGATTTCGTGGAAAATAAGGTGAAAAAAGTTGAAAATAATCTTAACTCTCAAAAAAGTGTTGGATGCAAACCAAGGCTAATGAAGCCAGACACTATAGCTTTCTTATACAAACAGTTCTCTCAATCAATCTTTAGATATCATTTAGATAATATCTTTATTAATGAAAAGAGTTTAAAGGAATTTGAAATACGGCAAAATATTTTTATAAAACGATTTACTGGACTCAGTAAATTTACAAAAACAAAACCTTTGAACAAAGCACTAAAATTGGAGTCAATTAGACAAATTTATTAAAAACATATAATATTCTTTGTCAAACAAATTTTAAATAACCAATTATGTAAATACGTATTTGAGTTTTTAAGAAAAGATTACAAGATATTTGATAGAGAGAATACGTTTTTTTTTAAACAGTTATCAAAAGTAGAAGATCTGACTCATAAAAATTGCACTGAATATGATTGAGCATTCAGTGTTATTTTGATTGAATGGTGCCTTGAATGCAACAACAATGGACTAACCGGCTCGATAAAATACTATTTTTATTTAATAGAATATTGTATGTCGAATAATCTTAATCATTTTTTTGTATATAACCAACTGAATTTTTTACTTAATTGTAAAACGGATATTTAATTTTCTATTAATTTTTATTTCAATTTGTCCATGGAAATTAAACTTTAATTAAAAAAAAAAATAATTATAAAAATTGAATAAAAGAATATCCTCATATTTAGGAAATCAATTTTGATTTTTTGCTTTTTAATTTATTAATTTTACATATTTTGAAAACATTTTACAGATATTGACAAGCCATACTTTTGATCTTCAGCTATACCCTTAATTGTATTATTGAATCGGCAATGGGCTGGAAAAAGAAATTATTTTTCATAGATTAGTAATACAATTAAGACCAGAAGAAGTAAAAATTGTATCTAAGTAAAGACTATATTATATTTAAACGTCGGTTATTATTTTTTTAAATATAGTTAAACTTTTTGAACCAATTTAATTCAAAAAATGTTTTCGAAAGTTTTATTTTTTTCTGTTAAGCTAAAATAATCAAAAAATTGACAAATTATAAGAGTTAAAATAATTTTATTATTTTTCAGAGTATTCACCAGATTATTAGGTAAATAAAGCTATCCTGATTTTATTTTAAATGGGGTGATTTAAATATAAGTTAATTTAACAGAAACGTATTTATTTAACATAAAATATTTGAATTAAGATTTAAATATTATTTGTTTAATAGAATCATAAGATAAAAGAGTTAATTTACGGTATTTTACGTAAATTTCCGTAAAATTTTGATATCAAATCACCATTGTATGTAAATGTCCTGCTCTTGCTTAAATTTTCTTTTTCCTTCTTTGATTATTGCATTAACAAATTCTTTTAGTTTTGAAGCTTCTTTTTGTTTTTTTTCTTTCCCATATCTCTTTGTTTAATCTCATTTTTCATTGCCTTCCGATTTGCGTATGTTTTTCGTGAAGGACTTCTTTTCCTTTCGTCGTTCGGAATTTTCGTAGTCATTCCATATTTGTTCATCGATTCTTTCTTTTTTTTCGTATTTTCCAAAGCTTTTTTTTTTAAATTAGCATTTTCGTTGTTCTGTTGAAACTAAAATCTTCACATTAGATGTTGGATATATTTATACTTGTTTAATTCTAGCCCTAAGATTATAGGAATATTTTGGCTTTACTCAATCCATTGTAGTTTCGTTACCAAATCTCACATGTTCTTTAACTTTCGATTTTCGGCGTGCTTCAATCTGTTTATATTTACTATATTGGTTTTTCCTTTTTCTTGTTCTATCCCGGCGTTCACATTATTGATAAGTCTTTTAGTTTTAAATGGTCCTATCCATTTGTTTCTGTTGACTTTGTGCGTTTGACCTTGCTTAATTGCTGGAGAATTTATTTTTACCAGATCGTTTTTCTTGAAATTGAAACCAAACTTCGTTTTTCTTCGTAATGTGTTTTTCGTCTAACGTTTACCATTTCGATCCTTAACTTTGTTTTATGCTATATTCTATTAAAATTTTTTAATTGGATAATTGCATGTTTATCAAATTTGATTGGTAGTCTAGCATTCCTACAATATAAATACTCAACGGCGTTTTTCTAGTGGTTTCATGGTGACTAGTTCTGGATGCAAAAAATGCTTCATTGAAGTATTCGTCACAATTGGTTTGATGATCGTTAAAAAACGTGTCAAGGATTTGGCAAAAAGTTTTATTAAAACGTTCAGTTTGTCCGTTTGTTTGAGGATGAAATGGTGTTGTGGCAAGTTTCTTTATTCTCATGTAGTTACAAATCTCTTTAACTAGATTAGACATGAATTATCTACCCTGATCTGATAAAAATTTTTCCGGTGCTGGTCTATTTAATGGTTCCGCGAGATTACTGTAACTCGGAATAAATTTTCGATAATGTGAGGCGAAACCTAAGAATCGGTTTATTTTATTTGAGTTTTTGGATAATGGATAATTTTTAGACTTTTTAATTTTTTCTTGATCAGAGGATTTTTCGTAAGTTAACGAATATTTACGGAAATTTAGAAAAAACACTATTATCAAATCATCAAAAAGGCGACTCGAAAAACGACTTGGAAAAAATTTAAAAAAAGATTTTAAATTCTTCGTTGTGAATGCAAAGATATAGATAGTTTTATAGATACGTTGAATTTGTATGTTTTATATTTTGTGATAAAAAAAAAAAAAAAATTATTTTGATAAAAATATCTTTTAAGAAAAGTCAAAGAGATTTTATAAAAATATAAAAGATTAATTTTCTATATACTCTTGTTTATACATCAGTTTCAAGCAATTAAAATTATAAGTAGATTCTCTTTAATGAAATCTACAGTTAAAAATATTTTTTTTAATTCTCTTTACCCGTATAATTTTGATCATTAGTGACTAATTTATTGCTTTTTCTTGACTAGTTTCTCAAAATTGTAACTTATTACGAGAAATATATAATAAAAACTAAACGAACCTGTAAATGACCCAAAATCAAAAAATATTAATTCGGTATCTATAATATAAAAATACTCTTATTAAAGATATTTTCAAATAAATCTTTATTTATTATTTTTCACTAAAAATTAGATAATCAATAAGAATCAATTTAAAAAATTTTAAATAATTTGTTACAAATAGATTATTTTGATTTTTTAAAATTTAATAAATCTAATTTTGATAGTGATTTTGATTTTTATTACTATTGTGAATATGAATTAAATTTCCTATTTGTCCAATATCGTTTGTTATCTCTTTAATTTCAATATTGGAATTATCAACTTTAGATTTTTTTTTATCGAACTTTGTTTGGATTTCTTGATGTTGTCTGCCTAAAATCATTCTTTCATTTTTTAGTCTTTCGATTTCAGAGTTCTTTGTTTTCATGTTTGTCAAAATATCTCTTTTCTTTTGTTCATAATTATTTAATCTGTGGTCTTCATCTCGTAGTTGTCTATATAAACTATTAATTTCTTGTTCAGCGTTTCTCTTCTGATTACTCAATTGATTTTTTTCAATATTGGCATCTTTTATGCTTTTGTTTAATCTTTCTATTTCTTTTACCAATCCATTTTCATGATTTGAAAGATTTTCAATCTTTCTCTCTATTTGATTTCTGAGTCTTTTTTCATTTTCTAGTGATTTTTTTTTCAAGTAAATACTTTTGGTTAGGTCATTGATTTCAATTTTTTTAGCTTTACTGTCTTTTTTTCGCTCTGTTAATCTTTCCCTTAAATCATTGATCATATTGCCGCCCGGTAGATTTAGAAAAGAAAGAAAAAACTTAGCGAAACTAATACCAAAATCAACTATTTCTAGTTTTGCTAATTGGCTTTGAATATCTCGTATTTCTTGCTCTATAACTTCAAGTTCCTCTGAAAGTTTTATCTTGGTGTTCTCATCATTTAATAAATCATTCTAAATTTTTTCTTCCCTGTTTTCCATTTGCTTTTAATATTATAAGATAATTGTTTAGCATTTATTAGACTTCGTATAATAAAGAAACCGTAGTCCGTTATCATATGTGCACCATATTGATTTTTCTCTTGAGATAATAGACCCTGGTCTAAACTTAAGATTTTTATCAATTTTGAAGCATTAATAGCTCATGGTAAATAACAAAAAAACAGAATTTTATACTAGGTCTAAAATAAAAACTAAATTTGTATTGCTTATTCTTCTAGAAATTTGGACAAGTTGATTCACGTAAAAAAAGTCAATAATGAGGAGCGCTTTATGAAAAGAAACCACGTTATATTTGTGATTTGATCTTCCATAAAAAACTTGGTTCATGTCAACTAAATAAACAGAAGACCAACAAAAATTAAGATTTAAAATTTCGATTTTTAGAAAATTTTATGAACAAAATAGTCACATGTTGACATACTATAAAAAAGATAAGGATAGATATTTTAAATAATTTTTACTATCCGATGTAAATAAAATTCATCATGTGATTTAAAAATTAAAAATCTTAGACCGTTGATGGGATTGTTGTTTTAGCATACCGATAAAACTTTTAAACATACAAGCCAATTTTTTCAGCATACCCATTTTTCATCCCAGCATACTTGCATTATTAACATACCAAATACCTTAATAATATACTAAAAACTGATTAACATACTTATGGTAAAATTTTAAATCTTTCTTCAGTCAAGCCTGGAATTTCCGAAATTCGAATAAGAAATTCCATTTAATTTACATAAGAAATTATTTCCATTATCCGAAATTAATTTATTAATTAAAATTTTAAAATTTTTCTGCATTCATGACAAATTAAAAAGATACAATTAGAGTTGATAATTTATTATCAATTGACGACAAGGAAGTTATAATGAATATTTCTAGTCAAAAGACTTTAAATATATTAAGAGAAATCATAAAATAGACATTTAACATGTGAAAGATAAACTTTTTAAAACAAATTATAAAAATGAGCTTTAATATTTTGAAACCATAAAAATAATTAAAAAAACCACAAAAATAGTAATTTTTACCACAAATTTAATAAAACATCCACAATTTTAATAATTTTTCACACATTTAATACTTTTTCCACTAATTTAATTAAATCGCAACTATTATAGTACTTTTGACACAATTTTAATTCAATCACCATAAATTTAATAAAAAATACCAAAAATATAATAAAAAAACTCCAAATAATTTCAAAAAATTAGTCTTTTGTGGAGCTCCTTTTTTCTTCTTATTACTAATTGGTAGGTCCATAAAAACGTCATTGAAATTTACCAAATTGAGTCTGTAAGCTCCTGCTATTGTATGTGAACATTTGTAATTTTTCAACCAGTCTACACATGTACAAGTACTATTTTTCCAGTTGTTATTGTTCATTTTAATCAAATGTATACTGAAAACATCTGTTATCATCTCATCTAATTTTTTCCATGGTTTAGTTTGTAATCTTTGTAAATATTGTTTACATTCATCTCTTGACAGTTTACAATTTTTTTTGTCATTACCATCTCTAGCTATATAATATTCACCTACATGTTGAATTGTTTTTCCCAATTTATTCCAATCATGAGCATCTAAAAGATCATCATTCTCAATGATTGGTTCAGTGTGGAATTTTTTGAGATTCAAATTTACAAGCTCTTTTGGTTCATTTGTATCTGGATCGATTGTTCTGATTATTTCTGCTCTAGCTCTCGACCAATCTGCAACCAAATTTTCACGGCATGCATTCAAAAATTCAATTAACCCAAGTCTTTTTCTATTTAATGTCGTCTTAATTTTGTCATGACTTGATTATCATTAAATAGAAAAAAACTTATCGGTAATTATCAAATAATAATTGACTAAATTTGTGGCACTTTTAATGAATATATTGTCATTTTATTAAAATTGTGTCAAAAGTACTATAATAGTTGCGATTTAATTAAATTAGTGGAAAAAGTATTAAATGTGTGAAAAATTATTAAAATTGTGGATGTTTTATTAAAATTGTGGTATTTTTTACTATTTTTGTGGTATTAGTTTATTACGGTCCTATAAAAATTTGATTTTCTTAACATGAAATTTTTTTTGGTGATTTTCACTAAAAAAATGGCTTAATAAATAAACCAATTTTGTAAAATATTCTGATGTCCGACATTTTTTGTTTTTTTCTCAATTCCAGATTATCAAGTTTCCAGCATTTTCATTATTCCGACATTAAATTGTCGAACCTAAGCGAACATAAAAGAGAATTGGCTGTATTTATTTAATTTGACTAAAATTTAATATTTCTTTTCTAATGTAAATATACAAAATTGATTTTTTTTATTTCAAATGTTAAGTATGTTAAACAGTTTTTTGATTGCTTTTAAAAGATAGGTATGTTTTTCAGCAATAAGTGTGTTAAAAAGTATAGTATGCTGGGATGAAAAATGGGTATGCTGGGATGAAAAATGGGTATGCTGAAAAGCTTGACTAGTATGTTAAAAAGCTTTGATAGTATGTTGGTCAAGTAGACCCGACAGTTGATGTACATAAATTTTTTTTTTACTAAAAATTACGGTTCCTAAGAATATTACAAATTAAATATTTACTGTTTTCTCATGAATAGCAGCATTTTTTTCGGCTTCAACTTTATCTCTCAGAGTCGATTTTTCATTCTGAATTTCTGTTAATTTTTCAAAGTCACATTGAATTCTATTAATTTCATCCCTTAAAAAATATATTTGTTTGTTAATTACTTCTATTTCGTTATTCTTATCATCTATTCTTCGCTTCAAATCTTCAATTCTTTTCTGAAAATCACTTTTTTCCCTTAAATGCTCTTCTATTTCATTTTCTAAGATGTTCAGTTGCTGATCAATTTCACCAGTTTTTCTATCTACTTCAATTTTTTTTAATTGCAATTGATTTTGTAGATCTTCTAGCTGCTCTTCAAGTTCATCTCTTTTTAAATAAAGACTGGTTTTTATTTCATTCAACATACGTAAATCCGCATTAATGGTATTCATTTTAATCAAAAATTAATTTTAGTATAATTTTCATTTCTATTTATGTGCATTTTTTAAATTATGAAAAATTCAGCGAATGATTTGAAATTTATCAGAGTTGGGAAAATTACTATTATCTACAAAATGTTAATTATGTAAGATAAGAAAAAAATTTACTTATAAATTCAACCATTTCATCATATGAAAAAATTTTAAAACTGTTCAAAAAACGTAACATGTCATGTGTTGATGAAATAATTGCATCTTTGAATTCAATATTAGATTATAAGAAAAAAGGAACTACCGATATTGATAAAATTATTGCGAAATTGAATATTGAGAATTCTCAATTGGTGAGAGATTTAATCAAAATAGTCATTGACGATAGAAACAATAACATGGTAGAAATAGAACAAAAAATTAAAGATCACCTTAAAAGTTCTGAGGATTCTAATATCACCTATCAGTCTATAGATTCAGTTAAAGTTTCATTGGTTTTTTCAAATGAATTTTCTTTCAGTTGGTTTTTTTATCTAATTTTTTTATTTATATCATCAAATTTTTGTATAGGAAAATATTTTAATTTGGATGATAATGGCAGAGAAAAATTTAATGAAATGGTAACAATTATTTTAAAAAATCAAACGAAGCAAGTTTGCATGAAATTTGACTCAAAATATTATGAAATTTTGCCAATTGAATATCACAAAGATAATTTTGGTGCATGGAATTACGATCCACTAGCAGATCAATTAAGAATTTATGTGACGAAAATTGATGAAGATATTTTTCCCAAATATTGGAGGCTATCAGAAAATGAAGATGTAAATATTTATTTTTTATATTTGACTAATTATAATCATGATTTTCAAAATATAAATTTAAATGGTAGAATTTGAAATTTTTACAAAAGAATTCCAAGCTCTGCAAAAACTCTTCAATTTTCTGTAAAATACACACCATCAGTTAATCCTTGATTAAACTATGCAATAAATTCCGGAATTTTGCAGAGCTTGGAAATCTTTTGTAAAAATTTGTTCAATATTGTACTTATTGCAGAACCATTTTTGCTCAATTAGAAAAGAAATTGTAAAGTTTTTACTTTTTGTACTGTAATTTTTGTACTAAAATTTCACATTGCCAAAAAAATTGAAAATTTCTACTTTTACGAGAATTTTAAATTAATATTTTAAAAATGAGTGATTTATTTTCTAAATTTCAAATAAAAGAATATCAATTTTTTAATTGATAACTTTTTATTTTTGTCCTTGCTAGAATAATAATTTGGATCTAAAATCCAAAAAAATAGGCCATTCCGAAAAGCTTTAGCCTTCTTTTCAGGAAAAATTGAAGATTTTAAATCAAAATTTTAGATTTAAAATAGAAATTTTTGTCGTTCTAATTTTTTAAATAATAAATGAATTAACTTTATTAAACATACAAAACTGCTATGTCATGATGATTCTACGTGAATTTACGCAAATTTACGATAATTGACGTATATTTACGTAAAAAAAAGTAAATCAACGCATTTTAAGCTAAAGATAGTTTTATAAATTAACGTTTATTTTCGCATTTATACGATAATTTCCGTAATTTTACCTATATTTTTCCATTTTATTGTAAATTTTAAAAGGGCCAAAAAAGCTGCTGTTTTTTTTATTTTTTCTTTCAGCTCATTCCAAATCATTACAGCTTAAATTAATGATTTAAACTGAAACGTTTAAGAAATGTCTAATCTGAAACTACAACTAATGTCTCATCAACGAAAATTTTTTCTATAAATCACAGTCTCTATAATGATAAAGCCCAATCAAACGCTAAAGCTTCTTAAAATTTGTCAGCTTGGGACTTTTTCTTAAGCATCTCAAACGCGATAATTGATTTTCCAAAAATCTTATAAAATACTTTTTCTTATTAAAATCAAAATATTCAAAAAAAGGCAATCAAAATAGAAATTGTAAATATGGAGATTGGTATAATCTAAAAAAAAATAGACGAAACAAAAAATAAAATAAATTTCCTAAATTTACATTTTCTTACGTTTTTTTTAATTTTTTTTTTTCAATATTTACGAAAATTTACTCATTAGAAT
>QEOQ01000573.1:704790-771596 GCA_010279815.1 Brachionus plicatilis
CTTGTTGGACTAAGAAGAACAATATCATCACAGTACGCAATTATAGATACATTATGAGGACCTATTCTGCACCCAATTTTGAGACTATCGCAAGTATCTAAGAGCTCATTTATGTAAAAATTGAATAAATAAGGTGATAAAATCCCTCCTTGCTTTACTCCATCAGTGATGGTAAAAGGATTTGATTTCCTATCATTGAATTTAACGACAACTTTTGATGCTTCATAATAATTATACAATGTTCTCCAAAACATTTCAGGTATTTCTTTTTTTAGCTTATAAAACAAGCCTTTCCTCCACAGTCTGTCGAAAGCCTTCTGGGCATCTAAACTGGCCATGTAAACATTCGTTTTGTTAGCATTATAATATTGGATATTTTCATTAACTAGAAAATACGCGTGTTTACACGAGTACTGGTTTTTATAGCCAAATTGATTTTTGTGAATTTTTCTTCTAATGTCTATATTTTGTAATATTATATGCTCTAGAATACTAGCAAAACTTGAGGAAACCGATATCGGTCTAAAATCTTCTGGTGCTTTAGACTCAGTTTTACCTTTTGGAATTGGAGTGACAATGCATGTATTTATATTTTCAGGAATGAGCCCAGAATTAAAAATAATTGAATAAAAAAGGATTAGAAGTTTTTTAAATTTAGTTGATTTTGAATAAATTATCATTTCAGCTGGTATATCATCAAAACCTACTGCTTTATTTTTTTTTAAATTTTTGATAGCTGAATTTATCTCAAATTCTGTTACATAATATTCGTAAGCTTTGTTCTGTATATATCTGCTAAAAGAAGAAACTTCATTTTCAATTATTTTATGCTCATCGGTGTTTAAGGCCTTACTTGAGCAAAAAAGGTCCTTGTAAAAAAGCTCAAAGCGACTCATATCAAGATTTTGTGACTTGATAGTATCTCCTTTTTTAAATTTTAAAACCTCTCTCCAAAATCTGCTACGATTATACTTGAATAATTTTTCAAAATTTGTTGTTTTCTTTGAGTTAGCAGCTTTTATAGCTTGTTTATTTAAATGTCTCATTTCACGCCGAAGGTTAGATATATGAGCTCTTGTGTAATTTTTTTGTAATTGAAGATTGGTATCCCTTAACTTCACCTTAAAATCGTAAATAGCTGAATCTAGGTCTTTTATACGCTTCGAAAGTTCATAATCCTTTTTTTTAGAACCACTCTCGAGAGTTCTTATCAGCCTAATATTACTTTTAACTTCTTTGTCAGCCCTACGAGCTGAACAGATAAGGGTTTTACACAGATCTTTATAAAGAGAATTAATTACTGTTTACTATAAATAAAAAAATGATTTTTTTTTATTTAAAATATCAAACATTTAATGTTTAATTAAAAGAATAAATAAAGAAACTTATTTTATCATTTTTTTTATATTTTATTGAATTAAGTTTTGATTATCCGATCATTATCATGAACTCAAAGTTGCCTCTTTCCAGCCCTTCTGTTAGGAAAAATTAAATAATTAAAAATAAATACAAAAAAGTACAATTAAGTCAATTTTTGATAGCTTATTTTTAAAAAAATTTTTTAATTTTTTTTAAGAAAAATCTTCGTCACATTGAAATTAATTTATATGATTAACAGGAAATAGATCTACTATAGTTTAGATTTAGACCCATTAAAAAAATTAAAATTAAGCTTTAAAGTTTAATGAATCGGGCTCACGGTAATTCCACAATTTGTTCACACTTGATAGTAATTCAACAATTTTTTTTTCTTTGTAGTAATTCAACAAATTTGGGAGGAGTCGGAAATAAAAAATATAACACATAACTTTAAAAAACTTGTTGAATGACAACTAATAATAATAATTTCAACTTTAATTAACCTAATTATGCCATCTCTTAACTTGCAATAATTGATTGATTTGAAGTGATTTAAATTTTTGTTGCAGTTAGTTGCAGCAACACCTAAATTAGCCTAATTAAGCACATTAAGATGAGTATTTAATACAACACTTTTTACTACTGGCGATGGAAATTGTCTATATAATGCGATTTCCTTGAGTTTGTATGGCAACGAATCAATGTCAAACATGATTAGACTTAGTATGATTTTTATTTTATTTGAATATGAAGATTTTTTTAGAAAAATAGTAGTTAGTTTTTCTTTACAAGATTCGTTTGAGAAATTAGTAGAAAAATCTTCTACTTTAGGTGAATATGGGAATGAATTTAATATGACTATCTTAAGCCTATTATTACTTCGTCCAATTCGATGTTATTCAATGTCTTCTATGAGTATGTACGTTGATACAAGTAAATTAAATAAATATCCTATCACTTTATCTTTGAAAGACGTTCATTTCACCCCGATTGTTCCTATTTGTAATTATTATTATATCGATCCTCCTAATGCTAACCATTTGAATTTTATAAATTATAGTTTTGGAGATTTGAAATTGTATTAATTTTTTTTGTTGCAATTTTTTTTCATAATTTGAATTTTTTTATCTTATAATTTTTATTGGTGATTTTTCTTGACAAATAAAATTTGATATAATAAATTATAATTTTTATTTTTCTTCCTGTGTTAAAAAAAAATTCACACTTTTTGATTGGTTTTTACCGCGCGGTTGTTACAAAGAAAATTGTTGAATTACTATAGAATCTAATGAATCATTGAATATTTGTATGATTAATAGAAAGCCATAAATGTCCAACTTCATTAATCATTCTTTAAATGGTATTTTGTGTATTTTTTCTAGGAATTTTTATTCTCTAAAAATTAAAGGGACAAAAAATTTATGTTTTGTTGAGAATAGGAAAGTATAAATTCAAATTGGATTCCTAGATAAAGTTTACAAAATGACACAGAGGAATATTTAGAAAAAAAGCTGATTGTTTTTAGCTCTTTTTAGCAAGGATTTTTTATCATTTTTCGATCATAAAACTCGAGTAGCCAAATTGCCTATTTTTTTCTCTATTTAAAATCAATTATTTGAAATAAGCCTAAATTTTTATTAGAAAATTGTATTTTTTTTTGTGAATAAGCCTGTGTAAAACTTAAATTTAAAAAATTTATTTAAAATTTATTAAAGTAACTATGAGACATTCGATTATGTATCAATTCACAAATAAAATTCATAGAAACTCAAATTTCATGATTTCAATTTTTTTAAATATTTTTTTTTAAGTAAATTTTATTTTAAATTTTTTACATAAATGTTATTTTAGCCTTATTCACAAATATATTTAATAATTCAAATTTTATTTCATTTAAATTTAAAAATAATTCATCGATATATTTATGCATTCATTTTTAAAAGGCTGTTATTTCAATAAATGACAGAAAGCACACAGATTTTGAAAAAAAAGGTGAAAACTATTTGAGCGAAAAAATGCCATTAAGTGAGTTCTTAGAAAGAGTAACTGGTGATGCTAAATTATCGGAAATATTTGCAAGGCAATATTCCATTAAAACAGTTAAAGATTTGAAAAGTGTGCAGGAAAGTGGATGGACACAAATTCAAAATGTTTTACCAGCACATGCTGACATAATAAGAGACGCTGTTAACAAATTGGCCAGTGAATGTTTATTAAGAGACGACGACAGCTCAAACAAAAAACAAAATAATTCTGAATATGGTCATAAATGGCACAAACTTTGGCTTTCGCTTTATTTTTACTCTAAATCAGATTATAAGCATTTAAGCTATTTGGACAAAGAATCGTTAAATGAATGCTTTGAAGAACAAAAAAAAGATAAAATATTTAATATTGGTCCAAAACTAGATCAAATTAAGTTATCTTTACAAGCATATACTATACCTATGAATAAAAGTATAATGAGGGAAAAAAGTCATGGCATGCTCTTTTATGGACCTCCTGGCACAGGTAAAACAAAATTATCCAATATTATTATAAATTGCTCCGGACTTGAGTCTCTTGTTGAACCATTGTCAAGTTCTGAACTAAATAGATCATTGGTTGGTGCTACTGAAGGATTACTGATGGCTATTTGGAATCGAGCTAAAATTTGTCCTCATTGGCTTTGCTGTGTGGCTATAGACGAAGTAGATGCTTTGGCACCAAAAAGAAATGACAAAACCGCAGGCCACAAGATAGACGCTCTATCTATTTTATTATCTCTTATCGGTGGAATTAAAGATGTGTCGAATGTATTTGTAATTGCTTCAACAAATCGACTGGGTAAAATAGACGAAGCTTTTGGCCGTCGTTTGCAAGACAAATTCTACATTGGTAAATTGACTAATCAACAACGTATCAGTTTGTTAAAGCAAATAGTTACAAATCCAAAAGCCGAGCTTGCAAGACATGTTAATATAGACTTTGATAGTTTGGCTAATTTAATGGCCAAATTGACCACAAATTTTAGCGGATCTGCGCTTGCTTCTTTTAGATCAGAGATTATTAAATATTTTGATTTAAATGCACACAATAAAAATATCACCACAATCAATGAAGACACTTTAATCGATTTGGCTACTAAAGTAGCTAATGATTTTCAAATTAGACTTGGCAGATTTTACATACCAGAACTTTTAGGTTCAAAAATTTCAAAATTAGATGAAAAAATTTGGCAAGATTATTTTTATGATTGTATAGATTATTTTAGTGGTCGAATTCTTATCGATTTAAGAGAAGATAGAGCAATGATATTTTTTGAAAAATTGACACCCAGAGAATTGTTTGAAATAGATCTTGGACCTGGAGTTGATTTTGTATCCGATATTATACCATGCATTCTAGATTTTTGTATTAGATTCAATGTTGATCATATCAATTTGATTGATACAGATATTTTGACACAATCTTCAGCGTTTGATGAAATTTCTAGTTCAGAATTGATTAGTGACTGTCTAAATGAGTTTGGAAAAATCGAAACTGGTTTGGTACTATTTGATGTTGATACTCTGGTTGGCATATCTGAGAGTCAAAGTGGCCTGGACAAAACATTGTCCTATTCTATTCAGAATCAGCGTCTTTGGAATAATATAGTACATTTTTTTAGGCAGTCTTTTTACACTCCAGATCAAAACAAGAAAAAGTGGTGCGTTTTTGCCTCAAGTTCTGAGTTTTTGATTCAGCAATTTAAAAGTCTAACCAAATTTCCAAAATCAGAAGAAGAAAAAAAATACGAAGAAAATGAATTAAAAGAAAAAACTGAAAAATTAAAATGTCTGAATTGTGATCACTGGTATTTTGAAGCAGAAAATGATTTTGATTCATGTCTTTACCATCCAGGAGCTCTGGTTAGACTGGAATATCAAAATTATCCGTTGAGTAAAGACCAAATGTTTGAAATTTTGCGAACAAAGAACAATTCTGAAGAGATCGCTAATTTGGTAAAAAACTATTATTATTTATGTTGCATGAGACCTTTTACAGAATCAAGAGATTCTGGATGTCAGCACGATAAGCATAGCAATATAAACCCTCTGATTTTTAGAATCAATCCATGAATTTTATTTTAAAATCATATCAAAATGACTTTTACTTTAATCAAAAACTGCTTTTATGTTTAGTAAATTTTTACTAAGTGCATTTTTTAAAAATAAAACATTTTTTTATTATACAGTTTTTATAGTGCCAAGAGCACTCCCTCTGAGGAATGCCTTTACACCCATAGGCAGATCCGCCTCAAAAATACCTAGGTTTGTCGCTTGGCTGTCTATTATAAAAATCAATGCATCGACATTATCATTTGTTTTTACATAGAATTTTGGGAATTTTTTAACTCGATTTCTCTCTTTTTTACACCTGAGTACCAAAGATTGCCCAAGAAAGCGGTTGTATAATTATTTTGGGTTTCAGTGCTATTTTCAGTACTGTTATTGGAGCTACTTGCACCTGTTGGTGAAAGCTTACTCTCATGATTCCCTTTTTTGTTATTATTTTTTTTATCATCTGTTTGACTGACGCTAAGTCTAAACTTCTTCAGTTCATTGAGTTCCTCAGCCATAGCTCTGGGTTCTTCTACTCTTTCTTTGAAATTGTTTTATTTCGTTCTTAGTTCGGATCAAACTTGTATAAAAGTAAGAAACAAAAAAGTCTTAACAAGTTAAAAACAAGTCAAAGTATTACTTGGACTTAAAAATATATTTAAAAAAATTTATAAAAATTTTATATCTTGATTTTTGTATATTTTTTGATACTTTTTTATCTGGTTTAATTTATTTCTACAATTTTTTTAAGCACAAATTTTTTTGTTTTTTAATTAACAAATTCACTTAAAAGGAATATGGAAATTATGTGAATTGTTTAAAAAATCATGTTTCAATATTTAAATTGAAAAAGAAATTTAAACAAATAATTCTATTTTTTCATGCATTAAAAAATTCAATGTTTAAAATTTTTTTATATTTTTTAATTATATTCTTAAAATCCTGACTTTTTTCTTATTAAACATTTAAAACCATCAAAAGCCCTGACTTACACTTGACATGTGATTTGTGACTTTTATACAACTCTGTTTCGGATTTAATGCAAAATCTATTTAATTTTTAAAAGAGAGTTTTATTTGTTTATTTTGCTGAACGAGCCATTCTTAGACTCAATTTTCAAATCTCTTTAATTTTTGTTACAAAAATAAACAACTTTTAGACCAAAAAATTCTAAAAGAAAAATTACCAGATGTGTTCGACTTGAATTAATATGAATAACTAAAAGTTAAATCAAAAGCAACAACCTTAAACAATGAATTTTCAAAAAATGACCATAAAAAGGGCTTTCCAAAATAGGAAATTAAAAAGGCTTATCAAGAATCGGACCCAAAAAATGTTGCAAATTAAGGACTTTTTACTTAAATTTCTTTTGAGGTTTCCAAAAAAGATCCTAAAAAGTGTTTCCAAAAAAAAAATTTTTTCAAAAGTCCTTACTTTGCAACATTTTATATGACCGATTCTTGAAAAGCCTTTTTGAAAAATTCAATGAGTTTTTTTTGCAGTTGTAAAGTCTCGGTTTTGGACTTTAGGGATTTAAGCCAAGAAATAAACAAAACAATTTAATTTAGTAAATAGTTTATTAAATGGAATCCGAAATTATAACAAAAGAGGTAGTGGTTTATATAGTAGCTAGAACATGTGATTCAGCTGCAGTTAATTCAAGATTAAATAATAAGTAGAGACATGTCAAAACTTAGGTCTTAACACAGTTACAAATTTTTATAAAGTACCTCATTTAATGAGGTATATGCTTTAAACATTGTTCTGGAAGTACATGGAATATTTTTGTTGTGAGTTTCTCGTGAAAATGCATTTTTATTCTAAAACAACTTGATTTTGAAAAGGAAAATTTTTTTTTTGCTTTTATTTTGTACTCAAAAGTTTTCGATTTGTTCTAGAGATTTTTAAATAAATTATATAAATTTTTTAGTGAAAAGTTTTGAGATGTGGGGAAGAGTTTTAGTATTGTGGGTAGAAGATTTTTTTTTGGAGGATGTGATAGACCCTTTAAATTTCCAGATTTAGATGATATTAAAAAGCATTAAAACGAATCGATTATTGATTTAGATATTTTTATTTTATCTCATCCGATCGTAAATTTGAATGAGTTAATATAAAAATAAAGCGACTCGAAAAACTACTTGGAAAAAATTTATAATAAGATTTTAAATTCGTCGTTGTGAATGCAAAGATATAGAATATTGATTATTCTCATCAAAAGTGAAAAATACCGGACTAAAATACAAAAATTTTCATCAGAAGAAGATAATTAATGAAAAAATTTATTGAAAATTTTTCTGATACGTTGAATTTGAATGTTATATATTTTGTGATAAGAGGGAAAAAATAATTATTATGTTAGAAATATCTTTTATGATTAGCCAGAGAGATTTTATAAAAATATGAAAGATTAATTTTCTTTTTACTCTTTTTTATACATCAAATATAAGCAATTAAGATTCTAAGTAGATTCTCTTTAATGAAATCTACAGTTAGAAATATTTTTTCATTTAAATCTCCTTTAACCCGCACAATTTTGATCATTAGTGACTAATTTATTGCTTTTTCTTGACTAGTTGCTCAAAATTGGAACCAAGTTCGAGAAATATAAAAAAAAAGACTAAACGAACCTGTAAATGGCTCAAATCAAAAAATATTAATTCGGTATCTACAGTACTGCACAAAAGTTTAGACGCACAGGCTTTTTTAATAAGTATAATTCGTAAGACATAAAAATATTAAGTTTTATTTTAGAAATATACACAATAAAAATCAGTTTTTAATTAAACTAACTCTGCTCTTCAAATTGATATAAAATATATGATAATTCGATTTTAAACTTATCTGAAAAATTGAAATTAAATAAAAGCCATAAAAATGTGAGTCAAAAATTTTTGCACAAAAGTTTAGACGCACATCATTAATCTCTAATTAGAAATCGATTAATTAGCTTAAATGAATTGGTAAATATCTTAATTTAGAGATTATGCAGTAAGTGTTAGATTCATATATGAAACATTGCTATTAAACTTTCTGCTTAGTGTCTGTGGCATTTTAAATTACACCTGGAAGATATTAGCAATCTTGGTTAAAAAATGGGTAAAAAAAGCGTTACCAATGAAGTTAGATGTCAGATAATTGGTCTACTAAAAGATAAGACCAAAAGTAATAGGGAAATAGCAAAATTGGTAGGACTATCAGAAAAATGTGTGAGAACAACAAGAAAAAATAATGATATCTATGGCACCCCAAAGGAATCAACAAGGCCTGGGAGACCAAGAAAGCTTACTTATAGGGACCAAAATAGTTTATATATACAGGTAAGAAAAAATCCTACAATAAGTAATAAAAAGTTGGCCTCTGAGTTTAATTCTAAGTTTAAAAATGTTAAGGTAAGTAGAGAAACAGTAAGGAGATTTCTAACTAGTAAAGGAATAGGAACTTATAGAGCTCTTAAAAAGCCATTGCTGACGGCATCGGATAGACTCAAAAGATTAAAATGGTGTAAAGAAAGACTGAATTGGACAGTTGAACGTTGGGGAATGGTAATTTTTAGTGATGAATCCAATTTTGAGGTGTTTAATAGGAAAACAAGGGTTTTAGTAAAAAGGTTAAGAAAAGAAAAATACGACACAAGATTTGTTGTACCAACTCTACAAGGTGGTGGTGGATCCGCAGGAATATGGGGATGCATCAGCGCTAAAGGTACAGGATGCTGTCGTATATATGAGGGGCGAATTAACCAATATAACTATAAGGAAACGTTAGAAAATGAACTAATGGCATCTGTAGATATTTTTTACCAAAGAGATGATCCTTGGTTTTTTCAACAGGATGGGGCTCCAGCACATAGAGCAAAGCTAATTAAAGAGTATTTTGATGAGAATAATATTGCCCTTTTACCATGGTGTGCCAGATCACCTGATCTTAATCCTATCGAGAACCTATGGTCATATATTGATGCAAAATTGGTAGAAACAAAGTTGACCTCAATCGAACACTTAAAATCGACACTTCTGAAGGAATGGTTAAATGTACCTGATGAATATGTGAAAAAATTTGTTGAATCAATGCCAAAACGTATTCGTGCTTGTTATGATGCAAAAGGTGGTCATTTTAAATACTAAAAATGCGTATGCGTCTAAACTTTTGTGCAATTTTTTTTTTCCGAAATTTTATCACTATTTTTTCTTAACTAATATATTCAGCTATTTTTTTTTCTGTCTAGTTTTTTTTGCATTTTTATTTAATTATTTATGTTAATTAATAAATTAGAATACAGAAATATCCTTACTAGCCTTCTATTCTGTAATTAATTGATTGATAATTTATTTGTTTAAAAAAAATGCGCATGCGTCTAAACTTTTGTGCAATACTGTATAATATGAAAATTCTCTTATTAAAGATATTTTCAAATTAATCTTTATTTATTATTTTTCATTGAAAATTAAATAATCAATAAGAATCAATTTAAAATTTTTAAAAAATTTGCTACAAATAGATTGTTTTGATTTTTTTAAATTTAAAAAATTTAATTTTGATAGTGATTTTGATTTGTATTTCTATTGTGAATATGAATTAAATTTCCTATTTGTCTAATTTCGTTTGTTATCTCTTTAATTTCCATATTTGAATTTTCAACTTTAATTTTTTTTTCATCGAACCTTGTTTGAATTTCTTGATGTTGTCTGCCTAAAATCTCTCTTTCATTTTTTAGTCTTTCGATTTCAGAGTTCTTTGTTCTCATGTTTGTCAAAATATCTCTTTCCTTTTGTTCATAATTATTTAATTTTTTTTCTTCATCTCGTAGTTGTCTATTTAAACTATTGATTTCTTGTTCAGCGTTTCTCTTCTGATTACTCAATTGATTTTTTTCAATATTTGCATCATTTATGCTTTGGTTTAGTCTTTCGATTTCTTTGACCAGTCCATTTTCATGATCTGAAAGATTTTCAATCTTTCTCTCTATTTCATTTCTTAGTCTTTTATTATTTTCTAGTGATTTTTTTTTCGAGCAAATACTTTTGGTTAGGTCATTGATTTCATTTTTTTTAGCTTTACTCTCTTTTTTTCGCTCTGTTAACCTTTCCCTTAAATCCGTGATCATATTGCCGCCCGGTAGATTTAGAAAAGAAAGAATAAACTTAGCGAGACTAATACCAAAATTAACTATTTCAAGTTTTGCTAATTGGCTTTGAATATCACGTATTTCTTGCTCTATAACTTCAAGTTCCTCTGAAAGTGTTATCTTGGTGTTCTCTTCATTTAATAAATCATTCTTAATTCTTTCTTCATTTTTTTCCATTTTCTTTTAATATAAAAAAAAGTTGTTTAGTATTTATTAGGCTTCATATAATAATGAAGGCGTCGTCTGTTATCACTTGTGCACCATATTGTTTTTCTCCTGAGAAAAAAGACCATGGTATAAACTTAAGATTTTTATTAATTTTGAAGCCTTATTAGCTCATGGCAAATAACATAAAGACAGAATTTTATACCAGGTCAAAAATAAAAACTAAATTTGTATTCCTTATTCTTCTAGAAATTTTGACAAATCGATTTACGCTAAAAAAGTAGATAGTTAGGAGTGCTATTTGAAAAGAAACTACGTTATATTTGTGATTTGATCTTCCATAAAAAACTTGGTTCATGTCAACTAACTAAACAAAAGACCAACAAAAAATTAAGATTTAAAATTTCGATTTTTAGAAAATTTTATGAACAAAATAGTCACATGTTGACATACTATAAAAAAAATAAGGATAGATATTTTAAATAATTTTTACTATCCGATGTAAATAAAATTCATCATGTGATTTAAAAATTAAAAATCTTAGACAGTTGATGTACATAAATTTTTTTTTACTAAAAGTTACGGTTCCTAAGAAAATTTCAAATTAAATATTTACTGTTTTCTCATTAATAGCAGCATTTTTTTCGGCTTCAACTTTATCTCTCAGAGTCGATTTTTCATTCTGAATTTCTGTTAATTTTTCTAAGTCACATTGAATTCTATTAATTTCTTCTCTTAAAAACAATATTTGTTCGTTAATTCCTTCTAGTTCGTTATTCTTATCATCTATTTTTCGCTTCAAATCTTCAATTCTTTTCTGAAAATCACTTTTTTCCCTTAAATGCTCTTCTATTTCTTTTTCTAAAATGTTCGTTTGTTGATCAATTTCACCGGTTTTTCTATCTACTTCGATTTTTTTTAATTGCAATTGGTTTTGTAGATCTTCTAGCTGCTCTTCAAGTTCATCTCTTTTTCTAATTTGACTGGTTTTCATTTCAATCAACATATGCAAATCCGTATTACTGGTATTCATTTTAATCAAAAATTAATTTTAGTATAATTTTCTCTTCTATTTATGTGCATTTTTTAAATTATGAAAAATTTAGCGAACGATTAGAAATTTATCAGAGTTGGTAAAATTACTATTATCTACAAAATGTTAATTATATAAGATAAGAAAAATATTTACTTTTAAATTCAACCATTTCATCATATGAAAGCATTTTAAAACTGTTAAAAAACGTAACATGTCATGTGTTGATGAAATAATTGCATCTTTGAATTCAATATTAGATTATAAAAAAAAGGAACCACTGATATTGATAAAATTATTGCGATTTCAATTGAAAGTAGAAGGAAAAGAGGTGGTGCAATCCAACTTTTCAAAATTGTCAGTAAACAGAGCACTGTTCATCTGCATGCCTTCGCATATTCAAGCCAAACTCCTAAAATCAATCACTCATCTATGAATCCACGTTAAAAAACAAGACTCAGGAAGCATCTCTGCTTGCCAAGACCTAGAGAAAACTTCTTCACGAACAGAGAAGCTTCGTTATGGAACGAGCTACCGGACACTGTAATTTCTGCAAAATCAACAAATGCATTCAAAGACAAGTTTGATAAATTCAGATCTCAGCAATTGGCGGCTAATGATACTACTATAGTCGAATAACCCATTGGTTATTCTTCTTCATCTGATTTTCATATCAGATTGTAGTCTCTCCTTCATATACATATTCATATTCATTAAAAGAAATAAAATCTTAAATTTGAAGCTTTGGTCAATTTAATCAAAATAGCAAATGGCATTGTAAAAGCGCGATTAGGGTCTCAATACACCTTGGCGACTTATATTCACCAATCTTCCTGTTGCTCTGCAAAAGTCAAAATATCCAAGAAACATATTGACAGCCTTTAACATACCTTTTGCTGTCAAGGACAACAATTCTGAACACCTTGAACATAAAATACCAGTTTCTGTTCGGGTTGCTACTCTCTCCTAAATAAAGTAATTGAACGAGCTGTTTTAACATTGTGATCACCAACTATACAAACATCAATGCCTGCATTTTTGCGATTTCGTAATAATTTTTTTTCATAAAGAAAATTTATCAAAAAAATTGAATTGGTCCTTCGATTTTACTCCTTAAATATGTGTTGTATATTCTTGTACTAAGAAGCGTTTTTACATGTTTTACTTGTTTATTATTTATTATAGAGATCTATTTGGATAAATAATAATAATAATAATAAGCCATGGCAAGCAAACTTGCGGTCTAGTAGAAGGTCGCCTATGGTAGCACATTGCGCTATACAAGAAAAATTACAGAAATAGAAGAACTTATATGTTATTAGAGTCAATAAACATTAATTACAGGGCAAAAAAAAGAGAAATTTACAAGGAACTGAGAGAGGTATATAGTAGAAATTATTTGTAAACTTAAAATTATTATGTGGTGAAACTTGGTCAGAGTCTTTGACCACAGAAGGCAGGGAATTCCATTCATTGACAGCCCTGTTCGTAAAGGAATTAGCCCTCTGCATACATTCGGTTTTGGCCTGATCAGACAGTCTTCTCGTGTGCCCCCTGATTCTTCTAGCCGACCAGGACTGGGAAAGTGATCCAAATTATTTCTTAAAATTTGTCTATTTCATTAAAATTTATTTCGCTTCAAATGTAAAGTTCTTTTTCAATTTTTTATTTTTATTTTTTTAAATAAGTCACAGTCAAAGTTTTTGACGTGGCTTTTTATATAATTATTGTTTATTAGTTTTGAGTCTCGTAGGCAAAAATTTTTTTTATAAAATTAGAAATTTATTTTTGGTTTTTCTTTTTAAATATTTTTAATATATTTTTATCGATTTTTAGGCATAAAATTCTAATTTAAAATATTTTTTATTAAATTTAAACCAATATTTCAATTTGATTTTATTTATTTGTAAAGAAATATTTTGAAATTTTAAAGTATTAATGAAGAAATTTTTAGAGATGGCATTGTGAAATGTACCACCAAACTTTGTACCACCCAAATTTAATCTCTGCAAAAACTCTGCAAGTCTGCAAAGCACTAAATGTATTATAAAATCATTAAAATAAATTACATAGTTATTATAGAGACCAAATTTGGGTGGTACAAAGTCTGAATCAGCTGATACATTTTGCATCACAATTTTTAGACTCATAGTTAAAAAGTTATTTTATTTTTATAGTATTTGTTCTCTGTTCCAAAATTCACAATGCCGATTTTGTTATGATTGTCAAAAACTTATTCTGTAAAATTGCAAGCTATTTAAAATTTTTAAATATTTAAATTTTAAAAAAAATTAAACGCAATTATTTTGCACAGATTTTGCAGATTTCCGCAATAGTTAAATTAAAAGGGCAACTTGAAGTTCATAATCATAATCAATTGACCGAAATTTAATTGATTAATCTTAATAGAAATGATGAAATTAGCTTTTTTCAATTTTTTTAATTTTTTTTAAGATGTTTATTATTTTATTAATTAAAAAAAAATCTTGTTATTCTAATTGATCTTTAATTGATTATTCTAAAATCTTTATTTGGAACTTGGAAGAGAAACTTAAAATTCACATTAAGATATCTAAATTATGGCATTAAATGATATTTTAATATTAATTAAAATATCAAGTCAAGTCAGTAACTTGTAAAAACTTGACTTCTTAAAATTTTATTTTGAAATATAAAGGGTTTTAAAAAAAGAGTAACAAAAAAATCAAGCCCTTAAGTTGTTGATCATCATAAATTCAAATTAAAAAATTAAATTTAATCTGTTTTATCGAGAAAATTAAATGAATTTTTATCTGGAGTAAAAATGGAATCTTAATAAACATTTGTTTCACCGTAATATATTTTAATTAATTAAAATATCTTTAAAATATATTACGGTGAAACAAATGTTTATTAAGATTCCATTTTTACTGAATTTATGATGATCAACAACTTATGGGCTTGATTTTTTTGTTACTCTTTTTTTAAAACCCTTTTAATTTCAAAATAAAATTTTAAGAAGTCAAGTTTTTACAAGTTACTGACTTGACTTTGACAAGACTTTAATATTACCCTGGTACTTTATATTTACTTTTGCACAATTGTGATTTAAAATACTTTATCTGACTTGAATGTCCGATGGTTTTCACTAAAACACGTTTACACGTTGATTAATAACAATCAAAATTTTTTATTCTATTGAATTGAACGTCCTTTTTGATGAACCAGAAAGGATTTTAGAAATAATATTAAAATCACTTCAAAATGTATTTATTAACTAATTTAGAGATTAAATTTCGTATTTTTTATTTCCAAAAAATATTGATAATCCGGCACGAAATGTCTCTCAAATTTAAAATGCAAATTTGACTAGTTTGATACGATAATTTTATCAGAATTACAATCGATGTTCTTTATTTTTTATTGCATGTCAAATTAATTTTATTTTAAGGCACTTAAAGTCTAAAACTTAATTATAAATTAGCTGGTTAAAGTCTCTCGTTGTGAATGCTGAATTTTATGACTTAAGATAAAAATCAAAACATGCTCAAGTTGGCTTTTTCTTGTGATACCCATTCTGATTTAGAAAATAATTAAGAGATTAGAAGATGTTTTCTTGTGAAATACATATCTAAAAATTTCCAAACTGACTGATTTATTTCCGAATTTCCAAACTGAATACTTTGTTCAAATTTTTCTAAAAATTAATTATAAATTAACTTCTCAAATCAATAAAAGCAAAAGTGAAAATTAAGAACCATGTGAACTGAGATTTAGATTGCATGAGTTGAAATTGAATGTCAAAGAGAACTTTTTGATAATAAAAAAAAAATTTAATCACTCGAGATTTATTTTAATCTTTAAAAATAAATTCAAATACTTTTTGTTTACATTTTATTCAAATATTTAATCTTTATCTGTAAAATTTATCAAAGCTAGTTCTTGATTTCCAACTCAAACCGGGAAAAGTTTTTTACCTAAATTTTCATAAAAAACGAAACTTAATCTTTATCTTAGCAATTTTTTTGAAAGCTATTTATTGAACAATTAGGCATCATGAATCTTTTATAGCATTGGAAAATGTGTGATCGATTAGAAATAAAAATCTTCTTCTTCTAATGCTATAATTTTATTTTTAGGTAAAAATTTTTCATTTAAAAAAAAAAATACAAAAACACAAAAAAATTTTATTTTTATTTTTTTACTTCTACTTATAGGAGGTTAATTCAATTCAATAAATAAATAAATAAAATCTTCTTCTTTCAGCCAGAGAGCAAAAAAATGTCAAAGAAAGTGTGGATGAAAATGAGCGTTTTTCAATTTAAAAAAAAAAAAAAAACATTAAGTACTGAAAATATAAAAAAGATAAAAATCTCAAAAATTTTTACAAGTATAATAATGATTATTACCTAATAATATTCTCATTTTCTTAGCCTCAAAAGACGATAAAAATTCTAAATAATATTAAAATTAAATGAATCATTGACCATATTTCAAGTAATCTTTTTTCAACTGTTTAATACAATTTGTAAATTTATAAAACTGAATAAATTAAATGCTTGCAAACTGAAAAAATATAAATTTTTTTTATGAATTTATTATCCCTTGTTATTATTTTTGTTTTTTTTTAAGGTTTTTTTATTTTTTTTTATTTAATCTAAAAATTCACTTAATAGACTCATACTTTTATTTAAACTTATCTTCGCTCTTATTTTACGTTATTGACAATGGGAAATAAAAATAAAATTCGAATGGTGTTTAAAATCAGATATGATATGAAATATATATTTGTCACTGTCAATAAATAAAATTACTTGGCAAATAATAACATTTTTTTGTCCAGGCATATAAAGAAATCAAAAAAATTAAATAAACTAATTTTTGATGTTTAACCAAAAGTTAATTTTCTAAGTTTAAATTTTTTTTCAACAATAAATTCTTATTTTTTATATAAAACTATTTAAAAATTTTAACTTGGGACTGCCTTATGTGAATTTATACTTTGATTTTTTTCTGCAATTTTATTATTTGTCAAGTCATTTTAAAAAACGAAACATTTTACAAATTTACAGTGAGATATATTCATAGATAAAATCATCATATATATTCAAGAGAAGTATGATGAAAAAAGAACTTTTTTTAGGGCAGCTTTAGTGCTTCCCGAATTTAAGTTATTAGCTGTCTAACAAAAAGTTCTTATTTATTTTTGCGTGATTGATTTTCAGTTTTAACAAGAAAATATTCTAGCATGATCAAGTAAATTAATATTATAATATTAAAGTAAAAATGAAGGTACAACTAAAAGGCATCCTCTAAAGGATTGCAAGAATTAGTTGAAGTAAAAAAGCTTTATTAAATATTTTTATCAAAATTTTCATGCTTATTTTTGAACAATTTGTTGCGGTAAAGTGTTCCAAACATTTAAAATTTAATTTGTAAAAATTTTTATTCTCCAATGTTTCTGGAAGGTCACCAATTTTAATTAATTACGATAATTTTATTGATAATTTTTAATAACAACAAAAACAGTAATAAAGGTAACTCATAAAAAATTTTGTTTACATACAAATAAAACTTAATTTTCTACAAATTTTGTTTTTCTTTTATCTTCAGAGCATATTTTTGTGAGTGTATGATCAAATTTTTTCTCTTTATTTTGGTCGAATAAATAGCCATTTCAAAAATCTATCATTCTTAAAAAATTTTTATCACTTTTTTAAGATATTTTTTTACTAAATGATCTATTTTTATTTTAATTATTTTTTTTATCATAAATAGTACAAATGAAATTCAATAATGTTGATGTTTTTTTTCGAGAAAATTGATGAAAAATAATAAATCGCTCTCAAATAGGAAACTTTATAACAAATCGAGTTGCATATTGAACAAAGAATTCTAAAAAAATATGAAAATCTTTTTAAATTAATTTTATTTTAAAAATTTTAGAGACTCACTTTTAGACATCTCTTTCATTATCAGCTTTATATTTAATTAATTAATAAAGTAAGAGATGAATTCAGGAAGTTTTCAGAAGGGCTTGGTTATGTCTATCAGACCAATGTTCCATCATTTTTTTTGCAAATAGGCTTTATTTAAAAATAAGTAAAATATTCAAAAAGGTAAAAGTTTGCCTCTTTATTTAGAAAAGAATTTTAATATACTCTACTCAAAAATCGATAAAAAATAAAAGCTGATTTACTTTTCTCCTAATTAACTTCTCAAGTCAATTAAAATATGAAATTCAGATTGAGATACAAAAAATAATCGATATTTAAAATGAAATACATTTGTCCAACAAAAATGTCCGAACAATTCAATTTTTGAACTTCCCAGTGTTTTGCTTAAACTTTTTAAAGAATTTTTTTTTTCACTTTTAAATTTGACTTTAAATTTTTTAATTGATAATAATACAGATCATTAAAATCACCTATTTTTCTAATTAAAATTTAGGGAATTGATCTCAAAGTTTGTGATAATGGCTTCAGCCTTCATTCTTTCATTCATTGATTATTGGGAATAAAAAATTCAAATGACATTAAAATATTTTTTATACAAATAATTTAGCAGCTAAAAGTCCATGAATGCAGGATTTTTGAAAAAATTTTATCTTTTTTATGTAGTTTAATTAGTAACAAGCAAATATATCAATATCAAACCGCTTTTGCATAAAAGTTTAAAAACAATATAATTTTTTCATTGTTAAATAATTATTTTAAAATTTATTTTAAAAAAGTTTTCCATTTTGAAATGCTGAAAAGCATTGAATAATTTACAACTGAATAAAAAAATCATCATTTTGGATGATTTTAGGCAATAGACAAGTCTTGAGGAATCTTCGGGGTTTAATCTATAATTTTTTTGGCCACTAAATTTCAACAATTTTAAAATTTTAAACAATTTCATGGAACTTAATGCATTAAAGGGTGGTGCGTAAGTAAAGGGTTATAAAGTAAAAGATATTTTGCAGCCTCATGCAAACGATCACGTGGTATGTTTCATAAATTAGATTAAAGAGCTTATCAATGCTATGAAATCATTAGCTATTAAATTAATAATGATACTTTCTTGATCTTGATAGCTTTAATTTTTATTAAAATAGATTGATTTTTTTACCAAAAACAAGCATTTCAAATTATGGCGAAATATGTTCAAAATAATAAATCTGAAGTCAAATAGTGATCATATCATGCTTTTTTTAATGACAGCGAATTGGACTTTTTTCACCAAAATATTTTTCTTTGATTTTTGTCTTGAAATTATTATAATTTAATAAAATTTTTGAATCACATAGTAAATATAATTTTCTCGTTAAGTAATCAGCAGTTAAAGATTTGTGTACAAATTAAAGAAAAAAAAATTTTAAAAGAAAAATTTTCATTAAGAATGTGATCATAGTTATCATGTCCAGAATGAAGTTATTTAATTTTGATAACACTCTTGTGATCAAAAAATTTTTTATTGAAAAATATATTTGGTTTTTAAGTTTATTTAGGTTTTTAGAAAAAAAATTTCAATTTCGATTAATAAAATTAGGTTTAAAAATTTAAAATATTAAAGCCCACAACAAACAACGATTATTTGAAATTTTTTATTAATATCACGTAATTTTTTTCTTTCTTTTTTTTCCTTTAATGAAATTATAATTTGACAATATTTTAATGAATTAAACGTAAAAAATATTTAAAAATTCAAATTCAATTATAAATTTTTTTTATTGGAATAGAGATGCATCTAAATTAGAATAATTTTGGTGGTCAGACGAAAAAATTTTTTGGTGATCAATATTACTAAATCACATTCTGGACATGAACGAAAAATATTAGAAAAATTAATTTTTTTTACTTCGATAATTTGAGTTTTGAGTTATTGTTGTTGTAAAATTTTGTAAAAAAATCGATTTTGTCGAGGCTTAGAATTGAAAAAATGACAAATTAAACAGTTTTTTTATTTTATTTTTTTTCTTAATTTTTGGTATTTGACCAAATGCATAATAAAAAAATTCTTTTTAATTTTTGTCTTAAAATCAAGTTTATGTTCCCTTAATTAAATATGTTTCAGCATGGGTGAGACGTTCTTTGGTGCCTGGTCCAAAAGCGTGTTTTAGTTTGAGGGAATAGGGTATTTGATTAAAAAGGCCACTAATTAAAAATTTTCTAATTTTTCATAAATTTTAAATTTTTATTTTTAAATTTAAGAACAATGCGAGAATAAAATGGCGAAGCGAAGATACTGAACTTGTCCAAATAAATGTGCAAAGAAATAGCTTTTTTGATTATATTTTTTTGGGGTGATGTATCAATTTATAGAAAATTAATAAAATCAATCAAAACTTATAGAATTACCTTTAATAGAAAAATATTAAAAATCAAATTAAAATAAAAATTGTTTTTTAGAACAAACTTTTTTCAATTGAAATTTTCATTTTTTGTAGATTATAGCAAAATTTAAATATTTTTTCAATTTTTTGTTTATGAAAAATTACGAGAGATTATTATTCTGGATAAAAATGGTTAATTTTTATGAACTATTTTTCTATCTTTTATCTTTTATTTTTTAAAAATTCTATGAAATAATATTTCTACGCAAAAAAAACTATGAATTGAACCCTCTCTTATTTTTGTTCATTAGAAAAATAAAAATTTTTTAATTTTAAATTGTTTTTGGTTAAATAAAAGCTGAAAAAAAAATTTTTAATATAAAAAAAAAATGGGAAGACACAAACTTCTCCAAAACATTTAATCTTTATTTAATAGAGAGATTATTATTATTACGAGAGATTATTATTCTGGAAAAAAATGGCTAATTTTTATGAACTGTTTTTCTATCTTTTATCTTTTATTTTTTGAAAATTCTATGAAATAGTTATTCTACGAAAAAAAAATCAATGAATTGAACCCTCTCCTATTTTGGTTAAATAAAAGTTGACAAAAAATTTTAATTAAAAAAAATTGAAAGACACAAACTTCTCCAAAACATTTAATTTTATTTAATAAAGAGATTATTATAATTACTATTATTCTGGAAAAAAATGGCTAATTTTTATGAATTATTCTACGACAAATAAAATTCTCTAAACTAAATGTTCACCTATTTTTATTCAAAAAGAAAAACATAAATTTTTTTTTCAGACTCTAAATTTTATTTGGTTAAATAAAAATTAAAAAAAAATTTTCTTAAATTAAAAAAAAAAATGGAAAAAAAAAACCAACTTCTCCAAAACATTTAATCTTTATTTAATCAATTGTTGTTGCTGTTGAAAAGATAGTGAAATATCTAGCTTTGATTTAAAATCCAAATATTTACCTCAAATGAGAGATAAATTAAAAAATTGCTATTGAAATCCAAAATCGGTACATTTTTTAGATTTAAACTATCTGGGCAAACTATTTAATCAATACTTGAGCAAACTGGATCAAAATCGCCAAAATGCTTCAATCAAAGCTCAACAACAAATTTCCACCCAATTGATCGAGCGGTGGCGACTAGGCTCGCATTTGGTCCGGTCACTGGCTCGCAGCCTAATTGATTTAATTGGCTTTGTTAGCGAATGGATAAATGGAAGGGTTGAGCACGCGCCTGCCTTTCTAATTACTAATTTGGCGAGCCCGGCTCTGGCGTGATAGATGAGCAAAATGTTAGGGAAACTTTAATTAGAAGACCCGTGGCGCCACCAACTACCTAAACATGCTCGCATCTCTAGGTAAGCAAAAATAAATAGACGAGCACATACTTGTCAATAAGCCTAATAAACAAATAAACATTGAGCTCAAGCTAAATATGTTTATTATTTGCTAGTTTATGAACAAGATAATATTTTTACAAGTGCCAACTCAATTAGAGCTGGTAGTCGGGGGTCTGATTACTGCAACAAATTTCTAATAAACAACTCTCTCTCTCTTTCTCTCCTAATTTGATGAGCAAATACTTGGCAAAAAAAATGCTAGAAATTAATAGAGCTCGAACGGACTCGCAGACATTTGCGATCCGGTTGTCAACTTACGGTTACGTAAGCGACTGGCTCCGTGGGCCGCTCACCCTCAGCATATATCACACGTTGGAATTGTTCACGACTCTAATTAAAAAAAATTAGTCAGAGAGAGAGAGAAAAATAAGCTCGATCTGTAGGGTATTTATTTTTTGTGCAAAATTTCCGATTGGAAAGATTGAACTGAGAGAGAGAGAAAATTTTTGATTTTATCCAATCGAAAAATTCGATCCAAAATCGATAATTATTAATTTAGCTAATCAAAAAATTATTTTTAACAGTAGAACAAAAACTAACTAATATAAGAATTTTTTTTATTTTTATTTTTGTTTTATTTTGAATTTATTGATTTTGATCAGATTTGTTCCTCAGAAATGAGTTTGGCGCACTTGCACATGACTTACGCGGCCGCGGCAACCTCGGCCTCCAACCAGCGCCTCCTGTTCAACCAGTTCAATCCGGCCCACTATGCCAACAGCCAGCCGTACTACCCGAGCTGCCAGACGCACGGCGTCGCCCAGCCCGCTCACCACCAACGCTCCAACTTCGCTATCCACGAAATCCTCGGCCTCAATTCGCCCACTGGCCAAACCAGCTTCAATCCGTTCTTACTCAACTTGCCAACTGTGTCGCCCACCGACACCCAGACCTCCAACAACTCGAGTCTCACCTCGCTCGAATCGCCCGCAGACCTCCGTCAGACGCCCAATGGCCAAGGTGTTGACGAGCAAAGTTTGATGAACCGCGCCAACGAGGCCGCCGCTTACGCTGCTGCCTACGGCGCCTACTTTACCCGCACCAATTTCATGAACAATTTTACCAACTATGAGCCCAGTAACCTCAAAGTGCACAACACTAGTCTTAGTGTCAATTCAGATGACGACAACGAAAGTTTGGGTAATGAACAATTTTTTAAATTTAAAAAAAAAATTTTTTTTTAATTTTTTTTTTTTCAATTTTTTTTGAAGATAAAATGAAAATTTTATTTTTTTTTTATTTTTTTTTTCAATATTTTTTTGAAGATAGAATGAAAAAAAAAATTTTTTTTTATTTTTTTTTTTTGGAGAAAAAAATTTATATTTTAATTTAATTATGTAAAACATATAAGCCATAACAAGGTAGTATTAAGCCTAGTTCCGCGAGTCAAGCTCATTGCAGATTAAACTATAATAATATTTAATAATTATAATTTAATAATACTCGCAAAGTTTTTAATTTTAGAAACTAAGTGCAGGATTTGTAGGATTTAAAAAAAAAAGAAGTATCCAAGCGTTCTCAATTTTTTAATCTTTTTGGCTGCATATGGTGCCATGCGATATTTTTTTTTATGTTTAGTAAAAATTTTTTTTTAATTTATTTAAAACTAAAATTTATAGTAAAAAAAAAATTTTTTTTGCAGATGATGAAAATGTGTGTGAGGACAAAGTGGAAGGCAGTGGTAGTGCCGGTGGTGGCAAAGAGAGCAAAAAACGCAAGAAAAAACGAAGACACAGGTAAAAATTTTTATTTAATTTTGAAGCTATCACGAAATGAGAAAAATTATTTTTAATTAATTTAACAACAAAAAAGAAAAAGAGAATTAAGAACTAAATTTTGTGGTTAATTAATAAACAGTTCCTTTGGGAAAAAGGTCATTGGATTTATTAATTTTGTTGTTTAAGGACTATATTTTCTAGTCAACAAATAGAAGAGCTTGAGAAAGCGTTCAAAGACGCTCATTATCCCGACGTGTATGCCAGAGAGATGCTCGCTGTTAAGACTGATCTATCCGAAGATCGAATACAAGTAATTGTGCCAAATACTTATTTATTTGTTTTAAAAATATTTAGAGAAGAAATCCCATGCTGGCTTGGAATGGAGCTTAGCCCCCTTTCAGCCTCATGCTTGAAAAAAATTTAAAAAATTCTAAAAAATTTTTTACCAAATAAATTGAGAAAAGTGAACTTTTTATTAAATTTGAAAATTAAAATTTTTATCCAATTTTTTTGAGAATTTTTTCAGGATTTTTAATCTTTTCTAGTTAAAATAATTCACGCAGTTGTTTACTCTTTTGTAAATATCAGGTATGGTTTCAGAATCGGCGCGCAAAGTGGAGAAAAACTGAGAAAACGTGGGGTAGAGCTACAGTGATGGCCGAGTACGGTCTCTATGGTGCTATGGTGCGGCACAGTCTGCCGCTTCCGGACACAATCGTTAAGTCGGCTGAGTCCGGAATAGACGGCTCGTGTGCGCCATGGCTGCTCGGAATGCACAGAAAGTCGCTAGAAGCTGCCGAACACATCAGGAAAAATGAGAGCTTTAGCTCTTGTGAGAACACGAACGAGGCGTTCGGTTGCGGCAAGAGTGAAGAAAATAGGCCGGTGGCGAATGGCGATCAATTTGCCAGGACAAAAAAGCCAAAGCCAAATCAAGAGAAAAAAGAGAAAGTTGATTCCAGAGAAGCTTGCCAGTATGGACAAAATGTGTAATTAGTTTTTTTTTTTTTTTTGTAAAATTTATTTCGAATGTTTTAAAATTTATCAAATTAAAATGATATAAATCAGCTTTTTTGTGTATATATAATAAATGCTTTTGTTCTGATTTTATTTAAATAAAAAAATTGATCTTTAAATTTTTAATGTATTTTTTTTTTTTTAATTTAAAAAAATAGAAAAAATTGTGCTTAATTTTATTTACCAAACATAAAAATGGTTCGATTTTGATTAAAGCTAAATAATGAATATAATTGCTTAGTATAATTGAAAAATAATTATAAAACTGGTTATAATCATTTTTCTTAGCGATGGAATTAGAATTTCTCATAATTATTTTTAATTTGCAAAATGAAATATTTCCATTTTGATGGCAAAAATTTAAAGTCTTTTTTTAAATAAAAGTGAGAAGAGATTTGATTTAATTTAATATAAATATTTAATAAAAAAACTAATGTTCTAGGGTTATAGTGTGTTTTTTAATTAAACAGCCTGAAGTCTATTTTTGAAACTGATCTGTGAGCATTCCTCAAAACCATTCAATAATCTGCCTGAGAGTGTTTGTGTACACACTAATAATGCGTCATAATTCATAAAATTAAAAAAAATTTAATGCAATTAAACTGGATTTTTTAATTTTAATTTTTTTAATATTTAATCTAATTTAATGTTTGGCTTCAAACATAAGCAATTGGGTGCCTGGTTGATATATATGACCATGATTCATCCCACAAAGATAATTAGATACTTTTAATTAAATTTTAAATTTTATCTATAGAGAAGCTTATTATCATCGAATTTAATACAATCAAAAAATTAAAAAAACCGATTTTCCGAGTAGATTTTTTAAAGAATGCTTAGCTTATGTTTCTTTTAGTTAGAAAAAAATAATATTAAAAATTTAGCTATGAAAAAATCTTAAAAATTTTCGATTGAAAGTGTACTTCCATTTGGTCAATTGATGGAAGTATTTACCTGCAGATGTAAAAAGTGTGAATCAGTTCAAAGAATGATCAATAGTGATAAATTAGATTGAGAAAATAATTTGAATTTTTTAAATTTTTTACAGATAAGAATATTTTCATATTTTCATGGGTTCATCAATGGCTGAAGAATTAAAAAAACTACATTATTTTGATATGTTTTAATTAAAAAAAAATTTTATTTATTTAATTATCAATTAAACTCTTTTAAGAAGAAGTGAAATTTATTAAAATTGTTAAGGCCAAAATATGCTAATGATCAATGAGAAATTTAATTTTTTTTTAATTCGAAGTTTCATTGATAATTCAATAACGAAAAGTATAATTAAACTAGGCAATAAATTAAAGTTTAATGAGAGAATAAAGAAGCTGGTATTAGTCCAAAAAATTGTTTAACCTTTAAGCTAGAGATTTGTATTTTAGTAAATAAGATTTTTATTTTAACAAATTGATTGTTAGCTTGAAAAATATATTTGTTATAAAATCAAAATGCAAACAAATATTTTTTTTGTAAATAAAATTAATTCTTTTCTTTTGAATTAATTAGAAAAATAAATAAATTTTTAGATTAATATCAATAATTTTCAATAAAATAAAACAAATTTGTCTAATTTTTTTATTTATATTTCAAAAATTTTTAACAATTATTTAATGAAAAGTTGGTTAACCTTGAAGTTAAAAAATTCTATAAAGTTTTTGCGGTCAAAATAAGTAATTATTTTTTATTTGAAAATTTATTATCAATTGTATGTTCTTATTTTTTGCAAACAAAAACAAAAACTCTTCAAGTTTTGAAAAAAATAAAATTATTGTTGTATCAACACGTCCTGGTTTAGTTTCGGATATGTTTAAAAGCCTAATAATTAATTTCTAGGTATTATTTTTAATAGAGCATTATTTCGTGTCTAGAACAAAGCATCTACTGTAAAGTTTATGTGAAACGAGCCTATTAATTGATAAGCAAATTATCTCTATATGAAAAGCTCTTGAATAGTTAAAACAGTTTGAAATTTGTCGATTTATTTACGCCTTTCGAAAACTATCAAGTTTATTATTTTATTAAAATTACTTAATGTTTATAGCAAAAAGTACCCAAATAGATAAGTAAAGCCTTTAAGCCATTATTAACAGATAAATAATTCGACTAATTGGGCCTCAACTATTTCCACTTGAGTTAACTAATTTTTGTTCGATTATTATTTGGAAATATTTAAACAAAATTGTTTTTTGAATTATGTACGCTTCTTGATTGAAAAGTAAAAACGAGCAAATTTATCTTATAAAGTCCTAATAGATATTAAGTAATTTGAAGCTTCAAAAATCTGAATCAATAAATTAGAAATCTTCTAATATCTTTAAAAATATCTTATTTACATTAACAAAAAAATTGATTTTTTTTCAAGTCCAATAATTTTTATAAAGTCCAAGAAATTCAAAAATTAAGTGACATTTGAATTTTTAATTTTTGACTTGAAATTCGTAAACTAAGTCATTTGGAACCCTAAATATCATTTTTTTTGGAGCCAAAAAAAAATTTTTTATAACTAAGGGTCTAAAAATAACCATAATATTTTTACACAAGATTGATGAATAGCATTGTCAAGATCAAGAGATCAATGTTGAAGTTAGCAACATTCAGGCTTTCTATATTTACCGTATTCCCTCGTTCGATTATGCCGCACCATAAATTAAGCTACCAGATTTTGGACCATGCACCAAAGTACATCTCATCCAAGCTAAAATATTTTAAATTTGATGTTTTAATTTGCATGTCTTAGCTTGTAGTGCAGCATAATCAAACGAGGCACTACGGTAATATTATCAATTTGATTTTTACTGAATTTGTAAAAAAATTCAAAAAATTTAATTTAAATATTTCAATGTTTTGCTTTATAAACTGATTTTTTTTCTTTTTTAAACAAATTTATAAATTTTTATTTTTAAATTGTAATAATTGTTTTACAAAATTAAATAAATGAAGTGTTAATCGGTCTTCATGGCATGGATTAACTAAGGGTCTAAAAATAACTTATCCTTTAAAAAGGTGTTGTTCGTTCAAACTCAGGTATTCAATGATAAAATTCAAATATTTTCTAAAATTATATATATTCTGAAAGAGCATAAAATTTTCTACACACTGGTGTAAATTTTTATTTAAAAATAAGGATCAATTTTTCTTTATTTAAAAAAATGCAAAAAAAGCACTTTTTTTTCACCTGATTCGTTTGTAGTCCCAGGGATCACTTAAGACCCACATTTTTTTTAAAAAAACTAGGCAAAATTCTGAACAAACATATGGTTATAATTTTTTGAATTTTAGCTATATTTTATAAAAATAAAGTCTCAAAAACATAAAATATCATTTAAATTTTGAATATTTTAACTAAATTTTAAACTCAATCTCATTATAAATTTTTATTTTGACACCAAAGTCTATTTTATGCGTTCTCGCACTAAAAAACTCGGGGTATTTTGCCCGAAAGATATTAAATCTATATTATTTAAAAAATGTAAGTGAATTTATATCAAAATAATAACTGCATAAAGGAAAATTAATATACAGGACCAAATGAAATAAAAAATAAAGACTGTTTTATTTCAGGCTCTAACACAAGTATCCAGAGGGTACTAGTTGAATATTGGTACCAAATTTAGACTCTGCGGTAGAACCGACTTCAATTTCAAGTCGGGTTTTTAGAAAGAAGTCAATTTAAATTTAAAACTGGTTAGTTTTAAATAATAAAAAAATTCGATTCCATAGAAAATTCTAAACCAGTTTGAATATTAAGTTGATCTATCAATTCTAACACAAGCTGTTCATAAATTAATTGCGATATTTAAAAATGAAAAATCTTACTGAAAATTTAATTTGCATTATTATATTCAATTATATCAAATTAATCAGCAAAACTGGAATATTTTTTCCAAAAAAAAAATTTGCTTTTTCTCATTTTCATAAATAGGGTTGCAGCATTTTTACTGCTGTTATTACTCGCAGATTTTGGTTTATATTAATTTCTTATTTTTTAAAATATTTATTTATTTAGTATATAATTGAAGGGAAAACCCCAGGATTCGTTCGAATGCCATGAGTCTTCTTTTGAACCCTAAAAATGGAAATTTTGATGATCTACACAAAAAATAAATTTGACAAAAATTGAATTTAAAATTAAAAAAAATATTCATATGAATTTTGTTCATTCATTTAATCAATTTTGAAAGATTTATTAATTGTTTCTTTTTTAATGTTTGTGACATCTATCGTTAAGTAAGCTATCCCGGTGTTAAAATATTCTCGTTCAAAAATGTCCTAAACATTTCATGAACCAAGGAATTCCGATCTGATTAATTTGATAAAAAATAAAGTTTATTGAATCATGTGTTGCTTAATTTTTAGAAATTCTAATCATTTAATTAATCATGAAATTCTAAATTAAAATTAAACAAAAAGTTTTAAAAAATTAAATTTGATTTCTTAGAAAAGATCTGGTCAATTTTTTTTTTTAAATCTTCAAAATTAAAAAATGAACCAGGAGAAAATTTTTTGAAAAATTATAAAATTTTTTCTGAAGCAGCTAAATAGAAATAAAGATTTTTTGGTCCCAAAAAATATTCAAAAATCTAAATTCTAGCAGCAAACTTCAGAGAAAAACATGAATTTTTACAACTGAATTTAAATTGAACAATTTTTTTGGTTTTAAACAACGTTTACTTTTCTTAAGTAATACTCTATCAAAAATTAATCGATTGATTAATTTCATTTATTTAATCATTATTTTTTAAATCAATTTCTTCATTTAAATATATTACTCGAGCTTAATCTTGTTGAAAATTGTTTCAACAAGATTAAAAATTTTCATAATCAAATATTTTCATAATTAAATCTATTGGTGTTTTAAAAAGAAATTCTCAAATTTTATATAGATTTTTATATTTTAAACAGAAAAAATCAAAACAATTATTTTTTATCATGTTTATTTTTGAATTTATAGACACATCAATTTTTAAGATCCAAATAAAAAGTCTATTTAAAATTTTTACTTTTGGTAAATTTTTGCACAGAACAAAACTAAATTATTGAATCTTAACTTTTTTAAAAATGAATTTTTCATCCTTCCGATACTTTTATCCTATGTTTTTGACTCTTAGCTTTCATTCTAACGTGATATCTCATTGACCAAAAAATTGTCCAAGAGAATTAGAAGAGGGATTTCTTTGGGGACCGTTTTGTCGGATTCTGGTGAAGCTACTAATTGATGTTCCTAATACCTATTTTGACCCTTCGAGGATATTCAAGGGGGCTAAAAAATAATATCAACCTTGTTTCAACTCATCCCGATTATATTTCGCGGAAATACCGCGGAAAAATCATCCTTTTTATATGTTTTTCTTAAAATGGATATAAGTCGGCGAGTAATATCTAAAAAGCCTAAAAAGAGCACATATTCTGATAGAAGAAATTTAGAACATTTTGTCTTTTTATTCTAATTACCGTATCCCCTTGTTTAGCGACACATGCTTTAATACCATAAGTAGGATATTTGGTTTTAATGGTTTCCACAATGTTAAATTTTTAATTTTAAAAGTCCTATGGGTCACATAGTCGATACATATTAAAAACGTAGCGTTTATAATAGAAATTCAAAAAGAAAAGCAGAGCTTCAAAAAAAGTCTTTATTAGAGACTCGGGGTTTTAAACTTAAAAAAAATTTAATATAAAAAATATTGATTGAGTTTATTTTATAGATGCCACGTTAGAGTTATGGTAAAAAAAAATATTAAATATAATAAAAAAGTTTAATTTTAATTATTGACCCGGCATTTAAATGTAAAAATTTAAGACAAAAAAGATAATAAAAAATTTAAAAAAAAAATTTTTTTTTCGATTTATTCGTAGAACCTTTCTTTCTTCCTAGTGGCTTTCTAACTGAACCATTCTTGTTGTAAACAACTGGCGTACTAACACTTGTTGAAGTATTTTGTATATTTTGTTGTATTGGTATATCTTGCAATGGCAAACGTTGAACGGTGTGACCCTGCTGTGTACCGACAACAATGGGAATATTATTATTCTGACTATATATTGGTGGATCGTTTCGAACCATCATTATATCTAATGGGATTTGTGCTGATGATATACAATGGGAAATATTTGGTTTTTGTGAAATAGGGGCTAAATTTACTTGAGACGATGATTGTGGTTTATCAATAAATAAAGGCGAAGGAGTATGTATGCAGGTCAATTGTATTGATGATGATGTTGATAAAGAAAGGTTCTACGAATAAATCGAAAAAATAATTTTTTTTTTAATTTTTTTATTCTCTTTTTTGTCTTAAATTTTTAAATTTAAATGCCGGGTCAATAATTAAAATTAAACTTTTTTATTATATTTAATATTTTTTTTTACCATAACTCTAACGTTGCATCTATAAAATAAACTCAATAAATATATTTTATATTTAATTTTTTTTAAGTTTAAAACCCCGAGTCTCTAATAAAGACTTTTTTTGAAGCTCTGCTTTTCTATTTGAATTTCTTTTATAAACGCCAGAGTTGGGAAACTGATACTGAATAACTGATCAGTATCAGTTAATTTCAGTTATCAGTTAAACTGAAACTGACCGATAACTGATTTTGAATTAACTGAGACTGACTGAAAACTGTTTTACTATTTATTTGAATTTTTGAAAATTTTTTTTTCGGTTTTAATTTAGTTTTACACTTATATACTTTTTTGACTAGTTAGTTAGAGATATTTATTCGATTCAAGCCAGCTCGGCACCTATCGAAAAATATTTTTCTGGGTCTACATTTTTGATGAGACCACATAGAAGTAGATTCACTTATAAAAATTTATCAAATATAATGTTTCTAAAATGTAATAAAAAATATATGTAAATATCCGTTTTAAATGTTAATTTGACTTTAATTTTTATAAACTGTTTAATAAATAAACTAATTGTATCATTTTTCTAATTAACTGATTTTTAACTGATAACTGATACCCATTAACTGAGACTGATACTGAACTGATGCTCGAAAAACTGATACTGACTGAAAACTGATTTTTTTATAACTGATCCCAACTCTGATAAACGCTACGTTTTTAATATGTATCGGCAGGGGATTAAAATAGCAGATATTAAAATAACATAATTCAAAATAGCACAGGTAAAAATCGCAAGTTTAAAAAAGCTTAATTAAAATAGCAAAGTCTTTTATTAAATAGCATCGATTAAAATAGCAAAAAAAATCAATTAATCAATTATTCTAAATTTAATCACAAATTAATATTTTAATAATTTACTCAAACTTTCATAAAAACTATTGAAATTTTCTAACGAATATTCTTTCATTATCTCTTGTATTCTGTTGTTTAATACAATGTATTTTGGCGGTCTTTTGTAAACAATGCCAGTTTTTAATTGTATAATTATATCTTCATTTTTCTTTTGTTCAAGTCTAAAAGTATCAATCAATGAATATACTAGAGGATGCTCGGACAACATGCTACTAAATGCGTTGTGCCACGCTTCTACGAAATTATTCGTTCGTGGCAAACACTCATGAATTCGACTATTTAAATTCCATAACTTAATACTAAATAACGGATCTTTGTGTACAAGTAGTAGTAGCCATCTAAAAAAAAATTTACTTATTAAATAAGCTATTTTAAATCAGCTGTTTTGAACTAGCTTTTTTTTTTTTGCTATTTTTCACGCTATTTTTAATTACAAGATAATTTAATTATGCTTATTTAATTTGGCTATTTTTAACTCGCTATTCTTTTGTCTGCTATCTTAATATAGAGTCTATTTATCGACTATGTGATCCATAGTACTTTTAGAATAAAAAATTTAACATTGTGAGGTCTATGTTAGACCATGCACCAAATATCCTACTTATGGTATTAAAGCATGCGTCGCTAAACAAGGGGATACGGTAAGCTTTTTTCGCGAATAAAAATTTAAATAAACGAAGCCTTTTTTTGAAAAAAAAATTTTATTTCGAATTTTGATTATTTTATAAGGTTAGCGTTTTATTAGATCACCCATTTATAATTTCCTATAACTTTTTACTTCTGCTTTCTCTTTGAAATGTGCAGTCGTTATTGTTTGGTAATCTTCGCTTTATAATAAGATTCCACTACTCTCCAAAATTACTTTTTATTCAAAATTGCTTTTAAAATGAGTCTAGTTTTGAATAAAGAATAGGCTGTTCTATTATTGTCTATTAACTGGGAGTAAATTAAGAAGATAGTCTATAGATCAAGAATTTTATTTAGAATTTTACGTCGCCTAGTTTTGAAAATTTAATCCAAGTCAAATTTTTCCATGGTGAATAATAACTGGATTGATTATTGTGTGTTACTTTTCGATGCTTGTGTTTTTCGGGATAAACATACAGTTCTTTGAAAGGATCAGGCCTATTTAAAAGCGCCAAAAGTCCATACCCGGAATGACTAATAACTCCAATGTCACAATTTTGCATAATATGAAAATCGAATATGACAGATTCTAATCCTTTACACTCTTTGTCGTTCTGCTTATCAATGTGAAAACTAGAATTTTCATTGTAAATTACTTCATTTTTGTGAAAATAGCTTTTAGCCTCCTCTTTTATTGGCTCATAATCACTTGTGACAAAAATTTTGTATTTACCAGAGTCATCAGAATTTAAAAATTTTTTATCAATAAATCGCCAAAATTCTTTTCGATTGTGATAGTCCATTCTTCGATGTGAATCTGGTACACCAGTTCTTAATTGTACACAGATTAGTTTAGTTCTAAGATTTGGCTTAAGGCGTCTGAGATACCATTCATATTTTTTTTGGGACTCTTTATTCAATTTAAAGAGCTGATTATACCATTTATGGATTGAATGGACAATATGAAATTGGCTTACTTTGTAGCCCAAGCTCTCTATTTTTTGCTTTAAGTTTTTATTCTCTCGAAGAACATTTGCAAATTGAATTTGCGCTCTAACTTTAATTAGCGGAGTATCTTCGCTGTTTGTAAACAGTGAAATGTCATTCCTAAAGATATCAAAAAAAGAAATATTCCATCTAATATCTATTTGTTTACTTTTAACTTTTAGAGGAACTTGTTCATGATCCCAATTTATTTCATTTGGCTCCAAAATTCTTCTTAAATCACAATCTCTGGTCATTTTAATGGTAAACTTTCGGTCAATAATCATTGAGATGGCATATGTTGATAAAATTCCTTTCAATCGATCACCCCATCCTCCACAATGATGCCATGATGTTGAACATTCAAATTGAATAAATTTATTGGAAATCTTAGCAGCCAAAACAGGAAATTTCAGTAGTCCACTTTGAAAATAAAAAATACTAACAAAAATAAATAGTAAAAAGACGAAAAAAATTTTTTTCTTTTGAAGAAAATAATCGAAATTCATGATTCAGAAAAAAAAATTTTGTACTTGTAAATAATATCAAGCTAAATTTACATCGAAATACTAAATAAGAGACTATCTAAATTAAAAAATATTTTAATAATAATATTTAATATTTATATTTTCTTAAACAAACAACTGTATTTTTTTAAAATGTTATTCAAATCACCTTTTTAAATCATATTTTAGTTTAAAAAATATCTTTAACGCTAAAGCTATATATTGGTAATTTTTAATTTAAAAATTTTAAATATTCGATGAAATTTTTATTTTTGTACTCTTTATTGAAAATTCAAAATGCCCAAAAACTAAAAACATCAAATTAAATTTTTTCATTTATTAAATAAATTTTCTTTTTATAGTCTTTTTGTGGCAAAGTATCAATTTTCAATTTGTTCTTTTTGCTCAAAAATTCCAAATTTCAAATTTAATTAGAGCAACATAGCGAAAATTTCTCCAAATATTTTTAAAATAAAATATATCTCAAATATCGCAAATTTTCAATGCATTTTCAAAATTGTATTGAAAACATTTACAAAACAAAAAAGAAAATACCAAAATTGTTTAATTTTCAATTTGCTCTTTTTGCTCAAAAATTTCAAAGGCGAAATTTTATTACATTGTAATTTACAAAGTCTTTTATCTTTTAAAACTTTCAAAGGATACTGGGAAATTTGGACAAAAATCCAAATTTTTAATTATATGATATCTTTTTAAAGATTTCGACGAGCTGAAACAAAAAATGTCAAAAATTTTGAAATCGGACCATCCTGTTGATTAAAGCAAAAACCTAATTTTGTAATAAAATAAAATGGGAAGAGTAAAGAGTATTGTAATTTTAAATTAAGATAAATTATTTTTCTTTAATTTTATTTTTCAAAGTTTAAGTTGTAGAGATAAAAATGGAACCTACAAAGGATTAATAAATATATTTAAAGAATTAGGGTTATGAGAATTTTAAAAACTAATGCTAAAAAAAACAATGATCAAGTAGAGTAAGTAGAGTCTAAAGCTTGCTTTAGACTCTACTTACGACGGATTTAGGCTTTTTGAAGAAAAAAAACTAAACGCTTAACTTTGAAATAGATTTTGGTCGGCTTTAGATATGTATTCCAGTGGTTCAAGTTACCAAGAAGTTTTAACTGAATTATTCGGGGCAAAATCAAGTAGTAACACTCAATTTCATAAAAAAAATAAAAATTTAAATACCAAATTAAATGCTGAAACTTGGTTAAATTATTTTCAATAAAAAATCTCATTAATTTTTAATAAATTTTTTAAATATTAAAAATACGTTTTAGTTTTTGATGTTTTATTTCTGAATTATGAACCAAATCGATTGAAAAAAAAGCTACCTTTAATTTTAAATAGGTCTAGGTGCAAAATAAAGAAAAATTAGGGTTCCGTATTATTATAACCTATTCGGAATAGATTTTAAAGACAAAAATTACAAAATTTATTTTTTTTCTTTTTTAGTTTAAAAAATACTCAAAAAACTAACTGCAGAAATACAGATTTGTGTTTCTAGAAAAAAAAATCTAATTTTTCAGAAGTACCCAAAAAAAAATTTTTGATCCATGTAAATCCAAAATACTAGTAAAAGTACTAAAATTAAGAAGGCCCTTTAATATTGAAAAAAAGTGAACCCATAGATTATTTTTTGACAAATTTGAATTTAAACAAGACACATATTCTCTACAAAAATAACTCAAATAAGAGAAAATTTTTGACTGAAATACAAGCAAGTTTCTTCTATTTGTGGTTACTTCTATTTGAAGAAATTCGGTAGGCATAAAAGAAAAAAAACCTTGTATCTAAAATTTAAACATCATCAAAAAAAATTCAAAAGAAAATCTAAAAAAATGAAAACATAAACTTTTGTTATTTTAATTTTTCATTTTATTCCTAAATTAAAGTTAAAAAATAACGCCTCGTTAATCCCAATTGTAAAGCTCTGCTTCCCTATCTTACTATTATTATTGAAGAAAATTTCAAAAAATAAAAAGAAAAACTAGCTCAAATCTTTTGTCTTCGAGGAATAACTGGCATTGTGAATTTTGGACAAAGAACTAAAAAAAAAAATTTTAAAATGAAATAACTTTTATACTATGAGTCTAAAAATTGTTCTATAAAATGTATCAGCTGATACAAACTTTGTACCACTCAAATTAAGTCTCAGCAAAAAATCTACAGAATCTACTAATTTGTCATTAATATTAATTCTCTTTGACAAATTTTTGGTCAATGAGATATCACGTTAGAATGAAAGCTAAGGGTCAAAAACATAAGATAAAAGTATCGGGAGGATGAAAAATTTATTTTTAAAAAAGTTAAGATCTATAGTGCAGTGAACTCTGCTGTATTTTATGAAAAAATAAAATAAAAATGAAAGGTTTAAAGGTTAATTAAAGAGATAAATAAAACAAAAAGGTTGACGGGCAGACGATGAATCTGAAGTAGACTGTGATGATGACATTGATGACCAAGTTGAATGTTGAAGTGACCAAGAAGATGCTTTGGGAAATCTACAAATGAGGATAAAAACTTCAAAAGTTGGTGCTATTTGGACTTTGTTAAATGACGGCGAAGAAACAAGTGTTAGAAAAAGAATTAATTTTCATGAAAAAACTGGCCCTCCTAGTTATGCTGCTTCAAGAGCTGATGGCACTTGTTTGTCAGCATTTTTAGCAATTTTTGATTTGACCATAGTCAAAATGGTACTCGAATGTACCAATGTTTTTGCTAAGTCTGTTGACTCTCAATGTTCATTTAGGAAAGAAGAGATACTAACCTTCATTGGTGTTTTGCTATTTTTTTTTCGATTTGAATGCTAACTCAACCCCATAAAAAAAATTGTCAGATAAGGCTTTGTAATCAAAATAAAACAAATACTACCTGTGTATCATGTAAAAAATTTGTTCCGGAACATGTTTTATTGAACAACAAACAATAGCTTTATGTGAAAAATCTTTTGATAATGGGAAAAAATTATAAACTAAACTTTTTTTCTTAATTTACTTTTTTTCAATTTTATTTTAAATTTAATTATGTTTAAAATTCGAATCATATGACTTAAGTAAAAAAAAAATTAATTTGGCATTTCTAGTATTAAAAAAATAAAATTCCCAAAAAAAATTACAACCTAGCAAAACAAGTTGTGTTGGACAATTTTTAACTTAAAATATTTTTTTCCAAAAAGACAAAAAGTTCATTATTAATAAAATTGGATTTAATTTTTAATTTAGTTGATTAAAAAAAGAAATTAAATACATCAATTTTTTTTTAATTTTTAATTTTAATTTTCTTAAAAAGGAAATATTTTTGTTCAATTTTTTCTGAATTACAGAATCCCCTTTTTTCCCATATATTTAAATTGACTTAATAGACTTAATAACTGTAGAGTGAATTTATTTTTTATTAACAAATTTATTAACAATTAAAAAAAATTTTAAATAAATAATAAAATATGTGTTGTTTAAAATAATGATTTATTAAAATTATCTAACTAATTTTAGCTAAAATCTTTTAAATTCTATGAAAGTCCAAAAATTTCTTCACTTTCAGGATCAATATCCATATCATAAAAACAAGGTCTGGTCGGTAATCCGGGTATAGTAGTTATCTAAAATTTTTTTTTATTTTAAATCAATTTTCAAATTAATTCAAACTTAACTTACAGTTCCAACAAGTGGATAAATGAAACCGGCACCAATGCTTGCTCTAACATCACGAATTGGTAAAATAAAGCCTTCAGGCGCTCCTTTCAGATCAGCGTTGTCCGAAAATGAATACTGTGTTTTTGACATGCAAATTGGAAGATCATTAAAACCCTAAATAATTAAAAAATATTTTTGAATCAAATTTGAGAAGATTTTAATCACTTGTTTTTTCAATGTATCTATTTTTTTTTGTGCTGATTCTGAAATTTCAATATCTTTAGCGTGATATATTTCCTGGGCTATTTTCCTAATTTTATCTTCTATAGACAAATCCAAATCGTAGAGAAATTTTAAATTGCTTTGTTGTTTAGAAGCACGCAGCACGGCATTAGCTAGTTCTACGCCACCTTCTCCTCCTTTTTCCCAATTTTCGCACAAAACAGCATCAAATGCTCCATTTTGCTTACTTATCTCCAACACCAGATCAATTTCTTTTTGACTGTCCTTGCTGAATTTATTCAAAGCTACCACAACTGGGATGCCAAACTTATTGGAATTTTCAATGTGCCGGATCAAATTTGAACACCCTGTCCTAACTAGATCTAAATTTTCGTTGCAGTACTCGGCTGGAATTGGAGTACCGGGCTCAACCTTGGGACCTCCTCCATGCAGTTTCAAAGCTCGAATGGTCGCCACTAAAACCACACAATTAGGAACTAAATTAGAATTTCTACATTTTATGTTGAAAAATTTTTCCATTCCAATATCAGCTCCGAAGCCTGCTTCAGTAATTACAAAACCATCTTTGCCTACGAGTTTGAGACCAATTTTATCAGCTATAATTGATGAATTTCCATGAGCTATTTAAAGAGTTATTTAAAAAATTAGTCAGTTTAAAATGGTGATTTGACACTAGAGTAGATTTTCATTTGGCATCATTTTTCTTTTAAAATTTTTATATTTTTTTCTTAATGGGGTCCATATCTAATGGTAGAAATACACAGTGGCAAAAAAAGCTGTTCGACCCTCTAAAATTGTTTTTCAAATGGGGTGGACCGCCTTAAAAATTGAAATAAAAGGCAATAATTCATTTTTTATTAGAAAATAAGATTTCAAAATTTAAAAATGTGAAAAATTTTAATTTTAAATAATAAGTCACAATAATATTTTTCTTTATGGCTTAAAATATTAGTAAATTTTTTTTTTTTATTAACAAATATCCTTTTTTAAATCAGAACTTATAATCTGCTTACTTATTTAAGTTAAATAAGTTTTCAATTTTTAATAATAATAATTCAAGAAGATTCTGTTAAAATTTTACAGTGAAAAAGTTTGATTTTTTTATTCTCTATTTAGATATGAACTGTAATAGAATCCGTTAAGATTATTATTTTGAGAGAAATTGTATCAGAACCATTCTAGAGAACTTAGTAGGCTCAATGCAAAAAAAAATTAATGGTTGTTTGAAAAATAAAGGCGGTTCAAATCGCTATTAAATCGCTATTAATTATTTAAGTCGTTTCTTAACTTTTTTTTAAAAATTTTTTAAAACTTATTTAATATGTTTTTATTAACATTTAATTTTAGACTAAATTGTATTTCCTATGTTCTGTTTTATTTTTAAAAGATTAAAGAGAGATTTTTTTGTTTTTTAAAAAGTTTTTTTAAAGATTTTTATTTTATGAAAAATAGTTCTTTTAATAAAGATAATTAAAAATCCCTAATCCGTTTCTTAACTTTTTCAGAATATTGTATAATATTTTACAAACTATTGACAATTTTTATTTTATTATAAAATAAAATGAAAAAATTTTGGCAAAATTAAAGATTGTGTTTTTGATTATAAAAAAAGTAAGCAAATTGTCAATTTATTATTTAAAAAAAATATTGTTGTCATAATTATTTAGGGAATTTGATTGAATTAAATTATTAATATGTTGTAATATTAATAGAACGCATATCTCTAAGTTTCTTTATTCCCAAAATTAAATTTGTATTAATTGATAACTTAAATGAAGAAAACTTCTAATAGGAAAATTGAAAATTTTCTCAAATTTATTAAATTTTTTTATTAATTTAATATTTTAAAGATACTCTATCAAAGTCAAGTTTAAATTATATAGGAATTAGTTTTTATAGGAGATGATTATTTTGTTTCGAAACAATGTGTCTCAGATTTTGAAGACTTGACTAGTTTCAGCAACAGAGTGAAATAAGTGAAGGAGAATTTGTAAGATGGTTATTTTAATAATTTTCTTGCTTTCTGTTCGAATATCTAGTTAAATTCAAACCAAGTATAAGGTAAGAAATCATTCAAAAAAACATCGTAATTAATTTTTATTATCTTTTTTTTTTCTTTTAACTAATATTAAAAGTCTAATCTTCTATTTTTAAATAAAATTATCATTTATCAACAAAAAAAATTATTAATGTAACGCCTTAATTCAGCTCCTAAAATAAATTCTAAAAAATTCACATATATTAAAGAGTATGGAAATTACATTAAAGAGTATTTTTAGAACCTTGTTTAAAATTTTTCATAGAATAATCTTCATAGATTATTATTATTAATTATCAACAAAAAACAAAAAAAAATATTATTAATCTTACATATTTTCTCATGTTATATAATGCCACTATTACATGGTGAAATAGTTCTTGTTTCACCTACTAAAACTCTGAATTTTTGAATTTTTTTTTTTTTATAATTTAGTGACTTATCTCACCATGCTTATCCGAGCGGCAAAAATCCCCTTATCAGCCTGCTTGGTCAAAATTATTGCTTAGAAAAATTTAAATGTATAAAACGATACAATTAACAAAAAAAAATAAAAAAAATAAAAAGAAAAGCGTTGAAAAATAAGTGCTCATCTAGTTGATTCTTTAATAAAAGAATTTGGGATGTGATGCAATATTTTGTAAGTAGTTCATTCATTCGTTCTCTAAACTTCAAAGAACTTGAGTTTTTACAATTTTTTTATAAAATACCTGATTTATTATACATTCCATTTGGCAGATCTGAAAAAAAGTAAATAGATACTAAACTTTTTTAAGCAAGTAAAAAAATTAAAATTTTAGTCATTTTAAAACAACAACTTGGAACAACTTGTAGATTTTACTTTTTTTATTTTATTTTTTGTTTCTCTTAAAAAAAGGGAATCCTGTAAAAACAACACCCATCAAAAAAGCGAAAAAAAAGCACCCTGTGTAAATCGCAATAAATATTATAAAATACCTTTTTTTTTTGATATATTTATTTCTAACAACCTCAATTTTAATAAATATCAATTTTTATATTAAAAAAATATTGTTATTATATAAAATTTTCAAGTTTAAAAATAATTTGTACATAACACTTTAAAACACCCTGCAACACCCTTTTGATTCTGATAGAGGAGAAAAAGTTCTGCTTGGCAAATTATTTTTCAAAAGGTTTGGGCATGTGAAAATACTATAAAAACCGCTAAAACAGGTTTAGACCGGATTTTTTAAAACACCCTGAATATTTCTTTTATAAAAAGATTTTTCAGTGAAAGAAACAACTTTTTTAGGGTTTCTGGGGTCAAGGAATACGATTTTGAGTACGGTTTAACAAAATAATAACAATATATAATAACAATATTTTTTTAATATAAAAATTGATATTTATTAAAATTGAGGTTGTTAGAAATAAATATATCAAAAAAAAAAGGTATTTTATAATATTTATTGCGATTTACACAGGGTGCTTTTTTTTCGCTTTTTTGATGGGTGCTGTTTTTACAGGATACCTAAAAAAAGTGTCCAAAATCAGGTATTTTAAAAAAAATTTAAAAAAATAAAGTTTTTTGAAGTTTTTAATTTATAATGAGTATAAGCATTTGTCTAACTTTAAAAAAAAAAGACAATTGAAAATTTGAAAAAAATTAATAAAATTTTTTGGACTTTTCTTTACGGGAAATTCTATTTCTTTCTTAAATTCTTCTAAGGCTCGGGTATCTTTTGTTACTCTACTTTTTCACAATGGCCTTCTATAGATAAAAATTAAAAGTGTCTAGATCTGGTGATTCTTAATTCTCAAAATCTATTAAATAATTGTTCAAAACTTGGTTAAATTCGGTCAACAGGAACACATATTTTTTTACTTATAAAAATTTTGAACATTCTTTTTTGAATACTCGTTATTACAAATATTATTCTAAAATTCATTATATAGGAAAAATTGTACTGTTACTTAAGTGTCAAATCAGTACAATGGATACTAAAATAAGCCTACCAATGTTAGCAAATGGTCCTGCATGAACCAATACTGGAGTAGCCTCCAATGTTTGCATTAGAGTGGGTTTAATTGTGTCCTTTAACAAAATTCCTAGTGCACCGGTTATTCCCAGATCATCGGCAGTAATTGGTTCACCATCAATACTATCAGCTACCACTATTCTTCCCAAACGGGTCAAAAAGTCTGCCATGCTATCAGTTAAGGCCAAAATGGCCATTATCTCAGAGGCAACTGTGATATCGAATTGGGTCTGACGGGTCATATTTTTTTCAGTGTTTGCTTGACCCACAGTTATTCGTCTCAAAAATCTGTCCTTTTAAAATTTAAAAAAAAAATTTAAAATTAAAATAAATTTTTTTTTAAAAAAATAAAGTACATTGGTGTCCAAAACTCGGTTCCATGTAATTGTAGCCGGATCAATATTCAATCTAGAAAATTTTCTCATCTCATCTTCGGTCAACTCATCGGGATTTGTTTTGTCAATTTTCAATTTTTTCAGTCGTCTAAGCTGAATGGTACAAAATTCTCTTTTTCCATTTTTCAATGGAACCAGACGATTGTACAAAGCTTTGTCAGTCTGGGTCTTTTCATGAAACATCCTGGTCTCAATCTGTGCGGCCAGTAAATTATTTGCTGCCGTAATCGCGTGAATGTCGCCAGTCAGATGCAAATTAAATTCTTCCATTGGAATAACCTGAGAATAGCCACCTCCTGCTGCACCTCCTTTTATTCCAAACGTAGGACCCTGACTGGGCTGTCTCAGACAACCGATTGTGTTCTTTTTGAGATGAGCGCCCAACGCTTGACACAAGCCCACAGTTGTTGTTGATTTTCCTTCGCCTAAAGGCGTCGGGTTTATTCCCGTGACCACCACATAACTTCCATTCTGCCTGTTTCCAATTCTGTCCAGCACAGAAAGACAAATTTTGGCCTTTTTTTTTCCATACAGCTCAAATTCACTGTCCAACAGCCTTATTTCATCAGCAATCACTGAAATATCCTTGGGTCTTTGTGACTTGGCAATCTTTATGTCTTCGGGAACTGGTTCAACCCGGACTAGTGGGCTATAGCCACACTTCCATTGAGCATCCACTTCATAGTTCATGTAATATCTTTTAGCTGATTCCAGCGTGTTCTGGAGTAACATGGTTACTGTCATTGGGCCCACACCACCAGGTACAGGAGTGATAAACTTGGCCATCTTGGACACATCTTCAAAGTCAACATCGCCACAAATTTTATTCTTTTCGCCACTCTGGACAGAATTTATGCCACAGTCTACAACAACAGCGCCCGGTTTGACCCAATCGGACTTGACAAATTTCGGCTTGCCAATACCCACAACCAAAATGTCAGCAGAGCGACAAATTGTTGGCAAGTCGACAGTCTTAGAGTGGCAAATGGTGACAGTACAGTCATTTAGTTTGAGAAGATTGGCCATCGGTGAACCGACCAATTTGCTTCTGCCAACAACAACAGCATTCTTTCCTTTTAAATCAACACCAGTTGACTTAATGAGCTCTAGACAGCCTTTAGGGGTGCATGGCACAAATGCCTCATCTACTTGGCCATGCAAAATTTTGCCAGCATTTGCGTAATGTAATCCGTCTACATCCTTGTTAGGACTGACTGTATTAACTATCAAATCTGAGTCTATGGAGTTTTCAGAATCAAATGGGAGTTGAACTATGATGCCATGAATTTTTGGGTCCGAGTTGAGTTTATTAATTTCATCAATTAGAATTGATTCGTTTACAGAACGATCGAATTTTAGATGTTTTGCATTGATTCCGACATCTCCTGCAGTTCTTAGTTTGTTCCTTATGTAAATGTTGGAGTCGGCTCGGTCCCCTACCTGAAATTTTTTTTATATATTTTAAATAAATTATATGTTTTGGTTGAAATTTATTTTATATTTTAAATAAAATTTTTTTTTAAATGATAATTTTATTTTTGTTACCTGGACAATTGCTAAACCAACTTGGAAATTAGCATTGTTCGCCTTGAATTCGCCAAGTTCTTGTCGAATTTTGGCCAAAAATGACTTGGATAATGATTTTCCATCAATTAAAATTGCCATTTTTCTAAATCGTAGAATATATCTAAAATTTAGCATTTAATTATGAAAATAGAATTTTAAAATTTGGGTTTTAAAATTTATGCCTAAAGGTTTAAAAATTTTTCTACAAGCATCAAAAGCGTTTAAATACCAATTTTTAGATAAGAACTCAACTATTACCAAAAATTTATATGACACTTGGCAAAAGTATGTTCAGCTTGATGTCTAGGCATCAATTGGTAAATCGAGAAATCATATCGAATAGGCGGGTCTTATTATGAATTAGAAATTTATTTTAAAGCATATTGTAAAATTTTAAATTGTCTTTTTGATCACACTATCAAAAATTGTTATTTGGATTAAAATTTAAAAAAATTTGTATGTTAATTTGTGCCAAAGTTCAGCGAATATGGTTAGAAAGAAAAAATATGAAAAATTTTGTAAATTTATTTTAGCTAATTTTTTTAACTTAACAAAAATTATGACAGCAAAATCTTAATGATTTAGCTCCAGAAACCTCTTTTGCTATTGAAAGCACTATTTCACAATTAATAATTTTCACATACCATCTCTATTTGAGAAGTTTATCAAAAATGAAGATTAATTGAAATTTAAATTCAAAAAAAGTATATTTTAAATTTTTTTATTAGAATTATTGGACTGATTCATTTGATAGAATTTTTTTAAATTAAAATTTTTTTATAATTTCTTAATCAATTTAAACTACTATGATTTTTACATTGCTACTTTTGGTTTGTATTATTAGATTTTAGACGCTAAGACTAAGTTCCATCTAGTTCATCTGATTAGTCATCCTCAATTTAGACACCAACATCTCAAAGTCATACGCTTTCGATATTATTCTTTTTTGGTCAAGAAATGATACATGTGGTTGATTAATAGATGTTTAAAATTTCCAATTTATATTAAGACCATGTTTTGAAATTATAGTTGTGCCTCTTTCGATGTGGACATATGAAATTAGCGTTGAAATCGAAGATGTTTTTGAACAATATTTTAATACCAAGTTAAAAAAAGTTTAAAACAAGATTTGAATACCAAAAAAATTTACTTTAATAAACAGCTATAATTATTTAATTATTTAATTTCTTATTTGAATTTATTAAGTGGTTAAATTTCAAATTTTAATTTAGAAATTAAAATAAAGAAAAAATTAAATTCAGAATTTAATCGTTTTTATTGGAATTGAGGAGAAGAGAAAAAATAGTCATTAGAAAAGAAATTGAAGATCTTCTATAGAATCAAAAAATTACCTAAAACTAAATGACACTCACCTTTCAGCATCTTTCCAAATTTTTTTTATTATCAAAGAAATAAATTGAAAAAGAGTATCATAATCTTAACATTTTGGAAAAAGAAATGAAAATAAAATAAATACTAATTTGGAACCTTCTAAGAAAACCACCCTTAATATTTTTGGAAGGCATACAAAGAAAACTTTCCAATATTCTCCCAATAAAGCTTAATATTCAATTTTCGATAAACATTTTTTGTTTTAATCAAATTAATATTTTGTTCTTTTTTTTATTTAAATTTTAAATCAGTAAAATTTATTGTTTAAATATGGCCCTGCGTCAGGAGTTTGACGTAATTCGCACCACTTAAGTAGACCAACCTTGAAGAATTGTAGTAAAAAGGAAAACTTTTACCGAAATGAAAAGTCATATCAGATTCAATCGTCAACTCTTTAACTTTCAATGAGTTCAAAAACCATCTGTTTCAATATCTTAGTAACCCAATGGTCACCAACACTGAAGCACTAAGGTTTGGATCTATAAATTTTTGATAAATTGGTTTGATATGAAGTTAGAGGACAATTTTATTAATTGTTATATTATGAAAAATCATCACTATAACATCATCTATCCATTCAGACATATTAAATCAGCAAATTCCCATAGTTTTTCGTCTTCCCAAGCTTACCATGGAGTAGCCTATATTTATTATTATTATTATTTAATAATTATTCTTTGAAAAAATATTCTGAAAATTGAATGCATATTATTAGCTTCAGCCTTCAAGTTATTCAAGTCCACTTTTGTTAACCTAATTTAATAAAGATCAATTTTTTTTCATTGAATCTAAAATAAAGCCCATTCGTGAAAAAATAAAAAATAAATCTAAATTTATAAAAAAGTGTTGATAAAAATAAAAAAATTTTGAAAATTTACATTAGTGTCAAGTAAATAAAATCAAATCTTATGAATATTTTTACATTATGCATTAAATTCTACTTTAAACAATCGTTTAAAATTTAAAAAAAATAAAAAAAATTGAACTGTGTAGTATTTCAATCTTGATTTGAGATAACAAATATTTTCGGCAAATTGAAGTTCACGATCAGGTGTGAATTTCAGATCACAATTTTTAGTTTTAGATTAAAAAAAAATCAATTTTTTAGCAATTTTTTTAATAATAAATAACTCAATTTTATTGTTTCGCTATAACATATTTTAATTAACATTCAAATAACATTTAAAGCTTTTGTTTTAGCCGCAATTTGGATAAATTTTGGTAGATTTAAATTTAAAGTCTTCAAATAAATATTCTAAAAGAACCGATTAAAGTAAAAAAAAGATTTCCTTTTTATATTTTAAGTTTCAAACATTTAATTTTTAATTAAAAAAAAAGATACGAAAAAGTCCAATTCAACATATTTATTGAGATTTTTATTAATTAAGTTTTATCATGTGATCATGATCATGAACTTTTTTTCTTTTTCAAGGATCTAAATTGAAATATTGCCTATAAAAATTAAACAAAAAAAATGGTGCAAAAGTTTATATACTTCGATTTAATCAAGATAAATTAATTCTAATTATTAGTAATTTTTTGTGAATATTAGTGATTATTTGCTAATCAATTAATAAATTAATTAATAAGCTTTTTAATTTTTTCATGTAAAAATCTTCTAAAACTAAATGATCCATTAAAGAACTCAAACCAACAAATCTACATTTAGCAAAAGTAATAAGCTCAAACATATTATTTAAAGAAAATAAGTCTGGTGAAAAATTACGAAAAAAAGCAAATTAAATTGATCAGTTAATAACTGGGCAAGGGGGACTTTTTGGTAGTGAATCAAATTTTGAGGCTTTTAATAGGAAAATTAAAGCTTAAAATTGAGATAAATTATACAAGCAGATAACAAAAGATTGAAGGATCATCAGCTAAATGGAGATTCATTTTTAATTAAATATATTTTTAAAACTAAAATTTCATAAGAAATAATTAAAAATTGAAAATTCAGGAAAAAATCTCTTCAAAAGTTCTGGTTATTCAGATGCATAAACAAACTAATCAGCTCATTTGATATAAATATTTTAGACGAAAATTGAATCTTTTTTTTAGAATTTTGAATAAAAAATGATTTTCAATTAAAAAAGTTGAAAATATTTTTATAATTTGTTTAAATGATTTTGTCAAAATAAAAAATGTGCTAAAATTATTGGTATAAAAAATCTAATAAATATAGTGATTTTTTGATAATTTTTTTGGATAAAAAGTGCAAAAAAATCCTTAAAAATTTTAAACTTTTTTAAAATTATTTTTCCTGAAAAAAAAGTGCATTAAAAAGCCTAATTTTTCCGTAAATAAGTCTTAAGTACTTAATAACTATTTAAAGACATCAAACTTAAAAAAACTTTCATCTCTTTGGAATAGAAGAAAAATTCAGCGTTTTTTTTGGAAATTAATTCAGCATGTTTGTTCTAGAATATTTAATCTGATCTGATTTTGGTGGGTTTGGATTAAAATTTGGTTTTGAAAAACATAAAATTTGATCTTTTATCTTGCTATATAAAAAGCCTAGCTTCTTAAATATACAATTTTTAAAATATATTTTTATCTTTTTTTGAATATTTTATACAAAAGTCTAATCGATAAATTACAAAATTTATTCAAATATTTAAATTTTTGAATTTAAATGAAGCATTTAATTTTTGCATTCATAAAATTTTTATTCAAAATCTAAACATAATCAAAAATTGCCTAATTTTTTTTTTTCAATTGAATGGTTAAAAAGTAAATTCAAAAATCTTAGAAAATTATTCATCAAAAACGCTGCCTTTAAATTAGATTTGAGTAAGTTAATTTAATCCAAAAATATCTAGTAATTAATCGTGACATTAGAAGAAAAAAATACCTCGATTTAAAAAAAAAATAATTTAAACTTGATTAATTTGGTCTTAACCTTTTAATAATTAAATTTTAAAAAATTCTATGCACTTAAGTTAACAAGAAAATTTCAGCTCCTTATCAAATTTTAACTAGATACAGAATAAATTTCGGAGAATATTTTCTGAATTGTCAAATATCTTAAAATTTTGACATTTTGTTCTGGAATCGAGAGTTTTTGTTGTGGATCACTCTACATGAATTCCATAAAGTATTAACCAGATCATTGAATAGTTCTTAATTTTTTACTCTAATTTAAACTTTTTTTTCACGAAACAAATCAATTGAATAAAAATAAGTTCATTTGAAAAAAATTTATTAAAATGCACATTTTTCTAATAAAAATGAGGATCAAATTTACTAGGCTGATTTTTAAATTTTTTCTATTCCCAGCATCTTTTTTTAATTCAGCAGAGCCTTAGTTAAATCACTATAAAGGATAACAAATTAGACGAATGCTATTTTTGTCATTTTTCCACACACTTTTAAGGTATTGTTCACCTTTTCTGCTGTTTTTAGAGCAAAATCAGGCAAGAGCGTTTGTGCCGCTTCGTAATTGCTTTGTAATGGGAATTTTGAAAATTAAGAAAATGCTGTAAGTATTAATAATTTAGAAATATTGATTGCAGGGCCTTTTTTGGAATATTTGTCAAGAGCATTGGATCAGTAAATGAATTAGATTTTAAAATTTTATGCAATAGCTCTAAAATTTTCTTCCATTTGAAATTTCAATTCCAAAAAATCGATTTGTTGAAACATAATAACAAAAAGCGAATTGTATGCGCCTGTTTGTTGCAACAAAAACCAGCATAAAATATCCTTAATCTAATTATGATTGGAAACAATAGCAAATATCTACTCCGAATTACTTTTAAAATGCTAAAGGAAATTATTTTAAAATAAATTAAAGATTAAGAAATTGTATTCATTCATATTTGTTCAGAGCAGATAGAGACGCTTCCTCAGATTTAATAAAATCCCTTTTTTTTTTTCTCTGAAGCCCTCAAGCATATCTTGATACTTTATCACATTTTAAAATTTCTCTCAATTATTTATTCTTTAAATTTTCCACCAAACAACTCAGATCATTTAATAAAAGCACTAGTTTTAGATTAAAATAATTTCTCCACATCCAAAAATTTGAACAAATTAAAATTTTTATACAAAATTTATTTTCAAATTTTTTTCTAATTGATAATTGAATTCATTTACCTGGACACATTATGAACTATTCTAGCATTCAAGACTAGCTTTTTGTTTTATTTTTCCTTCAATGTTGATCAATTGTCTATGAATCGGCACAGAATTGCAGACAATGTAAATTTTTTTACTTGACAAGATTTTTAGGTGGAAGTTAAGAGCAAAAAAAATATTTTTCCCAAAAAATAAAAGATTGCCCCATTTGCAGCAAAACCAGATTTAGTGGCAGCAAAAGTATCCAAAATAGGGATATATCTCTCGGGTCAATAAGAAAATCAAGCTTAATTGTTTGTTTATGGGTTGTTCAATCTTTCAAGCAACAACAAAAAAAATCAAAAAGAAAAAATCAATTCTAATCAAATTTGTACATTTTAAAATTAGAGCTAAATTTGAATTGAAATTTTTATCTGATTCAACATTTGTTTGAGCATTCACATTAAACATATAAAACAAGCTCTCTAGCTCACTCTTTATTGCTTCTTTTTTCTCTTTTTTTTTTTTTTTAATTTCTCCAAATTGTATACATACTAAATTTAATACATTCGTATGTCACTTTGTTGTATATTATAATCATTATTTGATTGCGTAAGTTTGCATTCATACGGGCTTTTCTGTAAATTATAATTGAGGCGTTTGGCAAAAATGGATTTTTACGATCTTAGTAACATTGGTTTAGGTTTATTTTTTTTGAAATATTGTGACATAATTTCAAGTATCAGTTTTTTTTTTTATTTTTTTCTTGCTGTAAAATCAATGTTCTATTATAATATATTATGTATGTTTTTTTAGTTGCTTGAATCGAATTTGAAATTGAAATTTTCTCTTTTTGTATTTTTTTTTGTTTCTTTTTAATTTAAATAAAAGCCTTTAAAATAAAAAAAAATTCTTCATTTTTAAATTATTATTGTATTTAACATGCAACTGAAGTTTTTTGTTTTTTGTTTGTTTATTGAGAACTTTATTCAGCTAATGTTCAGCTCACTTTGTTCTCTTATAAAAAAAAAAAACTCTCGTTGATTGACTTCGTTTTAGCTACAATTAATTAAGAACTGTTTGCATGGTCGTGAAAAACTGCCGAATGCAAGTTTAAAGGATTCAGAACTATTTGGAAAAATATTGATTTTTTTTTTCTCTAGAAAAAAAAGAGGATTTTGTAAAAGATGAGCTAGAACATTATGTAATTTTTTTGTATTTTATTTTTTTAAAATTTTAAGAGTTAATAGTAACAGTGAATTCACTTGTTTTTATTTGATTAAAAATCGACTAGCACTCTATTCTATCTTTATTATTAATAAGAGCTAAATTTCAGTCATTTTTAATCTTTGCTGAAAAATAAAATATGCAAAAATTTTTATCTTAAATTTTTATTTAAAATTTTAATTGTGACAATTAGATTAGGTCAAAAGCTACCACTGGGTTGATTAAGCGATTTAGTTGAGAAATTTAAAAATTGTTCACCAATTCTTTATTTTTGAGTCTGGGAGGAAAAATCAATTTACCGAATGCAGTTTCTTCTTTATTATAATGATGATGATGAATATTCAAAAAAATTCAAAAGCAAAGAGAAAAAAAAAGCATGTGAATAGATATAGGTTTTTTATGTTCAATTAATTACAATATCAAGTTGGCAAAGAACGAATGCAAGATAAAATTCGAAAGGTGATAAGATTTATAATTACAAAATTCTTGTACGAGCTCAACACGACTAAGCTCATAATTAAATTTCAAGTCAGGTAATAAACACAAATTTTAAGATTATAAATTTTTTTTTAAAAATCTACCAAATTACATTTTATAAAAAGATTATTTTTTGGAAAAGAAAAAAAAGTTTACTTGTTTGTGAGAGAAGAAGCAAAGATAAAGGCGCGCATACAAGTGCTTGAATAAAAAATATCAACACGCAATAAATTAAGGTGCTTTAAGCTATTTGTTGGCTTTGGCAATTTATTAGAATTTAATTTTAAATGAAAAATAAATACAAAATATTTTATTTTCAACTTTTTTTTGAACTATACAACAAGTACCTTTTAATTTAAGTAGAAAATGTTCAAAATTTATGTTTAGATTAATTTTAAAATATGAAAAAAAAATTTTTTTTTTAAGCTACAACCAAGTTTATAGCAAAAGTCAATGGCTTTTGTTTATTTATTTCTCTCTTTCCGAAAGCTGCTTTGGAGATTATCTGAATGACTTTGCACCATTAGCACCGATAGCAAAAAAAAATTATCTAGTTACTAATAAAAGCCTTTACCTATCAGGTGAAATAGAAAATTTAATTGTAAATTTGATTATTTGAAATAAAGATAAATTTGTAATTTCAAAATCAAGTGATTAAATTTAAAAACAAGTATCTCATGCTTTTTTTTTTTCCAAACAAGTTGTAAGTTATCAATTTAAAAAAAAAGATAATTTTAGATTGATAATTTTTTTCTTGTTAATACAAATTATCAAAGTTTACTTAAAGCGATAAAAATTTTTTTTTCTAAAATTTAGAATTTTTCCAATTATGAAAAAACATGGAAAAACAAAGTCAAATTTTTAGTGGTGCAATTGTCACAGGAAACCGAGTCACGATATAAACAGTACTTAATTGCGTTACAAAACTAGAAAAAATCCAATAAAAACAATCCAAATCGAAGAAAAAAAGTCAAATTTGAAAATTAATTTAAAGCTTTTTTTTTTTGTTAACCAAGAGTAATGCTTGCTAAATTATTTTGTTGTTATATAATTTACCTTAACTACCTTTAAGTCAATAATTCAAGTTTCTCTTACACTATTTTTCTTCCATTAAATGTATTTTATTACTTGTGTTTTTTTTTTTTTGTAATTTTAGAGTTATATTAAAAAAATATCAAATTTTCATAAATTAATTTCGACTGTACAAAAGAGATTTGAACGTTTTCTTTTTGGAACAAAAAATGTACAAAAAGCAAACAATATCAGCATAAACAAATAAAGCGACTTAAGGTAAGAAATTTACCTATACTTTTTTGTAAATTGTAAATTTTAGTTTTTTTGTCACCAATTTTTAAACAGGCTCAGATTAATTAAATAGCAGTTTGTTAGGAATTTTAATTTGGTGACTACTAAATGGTATTTGTAAGTGTAGATTGGAGTTTGGAAATATTTTTGCTCAACTGATCAAATGATATTTGTGATGAATTAATTAATAATTTAATCAGTTCAATTACTTGGTAGACAAAGACAAATCTGAGCCCGATTGCATAAGAATATTAAATTTATAATTTATTGATTTTGCATCAAGAAAAAATTTACAAATAGTCGAATGATGCCTTTGAATACAGTTGACTTGAATGCTGCGAGCAAGGCTTCTTTTGTAGGGATCAATTTTGAGAGTTGGGAATAATTTTTTCATGAAAAATAAAAGAGAAAAATTTGAAATTATTCATTTTTAAAAAATGTTGAGTAATTAAATTTTTTATTGCTTTTATTGTTTTTCGTTTGTAGATAAATTACATAATGGCACATAAATTCTTGTGACCTGCACAAATATGATAATTCCGTCTGAATTTAATTGAATTTTTGAATTTTTTTTCCTTAAGATTTAATTATGCTTATTTCAATGAGCTTACAATTTACTGAAATCGATTCGGTTTTTCTTTTTCAGCTATTGAGTGATTTTTTCTCTTTTTTTTGTTGGCAATAATTTTTACTTTGAAAAAAATCTCAAGAATTCTCAATTTGAATTTATTGCAAAAAAATACATAATTAAAAACTAGGCAAAATTTTATTTTTCTTAATAAATTGGACAAATCTTTTTGAGCATTTAATAAAAATGTTATTTAAACAAAATGAGAGTTTAAGAGCGAAAATGTGACTTTGATTTAGAAAAGCATTCAAGCAATGCAACAACAACTTTCGGCAGATTATATAAATTATCGAAATTTGTCTATTTTGATAAATTTTTTTTTATTCAATTTTACGATTGAGAAGCTCCAGGACTTGGATACCGAGAGAGGGTACCTGAAAAAATTAAATTCAATTCAATCATATTGTATTAAATTAAATAAAAAATAATCGATAAGTTTATGTAACCATATATTGTTGTTTTCAAGCAACCATTGCTTGCCAATTTGATTAAGAGCTATTTTCCTAGTTGTTTAAACTCACTTTGTAATTAAAGCAAAATTTTAAACTAAATCGAAAAAAAAAGAATTTTTTTCTCTCTTTTTAAAAATAATAAAAAGCAAGGATTAGCTAAATGTGGAAAATTAAAATTTTGAAACAAACTTTTGTACATTATGTATGAATTTAGAAGCGACTTTTTTTTTATTTAAGCAAGTTGATTTTTTGGCTAAATTTGAAAAGGAACTGTACAAGAAGAAATCCGAGTTAAACTGAAAATTTAGGGTCGAGTTTTTCAGAGGGAGCTCAGCTAAATGATGAATACATAATTACAAAATTCAATAATTCAATCTCGAATGTTTTAACTTGAGCATATTTTAAAATAATTTTAAAAAATTAAACTAGTGACGTAATTAAAAACATTCTTTAAAATACAACAGAGAATGAATTAGAAAAAGAGAGAAAACTAGTACAGTAAGAATGAAAGTTTAAACTAAAAATAAGAAATTTAAAAAATTTAAAAATTTATTTCAATCAGCTGATTGGAATTTTGACTGGATGCAGAAAAAAAGTGATCCCAATCATCACAGCAAAAAAAAAGAGAGAAGCTAAATTTTGCATGACTAGAAGGCAGCGAAATGCATATGCTTCACTTGTAAGCTCTGTACATACCGATTCGTGTATCGACAACAACAAATACCTCTCTCACAATTTTTTATACTTTACATAAGCTGCTAAATTTATAGTGCAGCAATGAATAAAAACCAATTATTGTACAGACTTGGCCAATATACCAACAACAATTAAAAAAAAATAAAAAAAAAACTAAGCTTATTTTATTTTTTAGATATTTTTTTTTTTTTAAATTTTTTTTGTGTGGCACCAGAATGAAAAATATGCCAGAAAACCAAGCCAAGTAAGATTGAGTCCTAGCATGGCAAGTAGTTGCATAAAAAACCTCTGTTTAGCCGAATATTTGTTGGTGGTTTGAGCTGGAACACGACCAAGGAAATGTTGGCCAGTGAATTTATCAAGTATGGTGAGATCATGGATTCAATAGTGATGCGCAACCCGGAAACTGGCGCCTCCAGAGGCTATGGCTTCATCACTTTCAAGGACATCCAGTCGGCCGAGATGGCGCTCAACTCGGCCAGCAAGCACACCATAGACGGCAAAGTGGTCGATGTCAAGACCTGCAGCTATCAGCAGCGTGCCGAGATGGGCTACGGCAGCATTTCCATGTCCATCTCTCAAATGAACAAGTACAACAACTGCAAAGTGTTTGTCGGCGGTCTGCCGCATGGAACCCAGGACATGGATGTGGTGAACTTTTTTTCCCGCTACGGAAATGTCATCGAATTCAAGATGATGTACGATGAGTCGAAACAAAAGCCTCGAGGCTTTGGTTTCATCACTTTTGAGCTCGAAGAGAGCGCCATCCAAGTTCTTAAACAACAATATTTTCAATTCAATGGCAAGCAGGTTAATTTAATTTTTTTTTGTTAAAATTATAATTTTTTTTTTATTTAAATTAAATAAATTTTTTTTTAAAAATTTTATCAATTTTTTAGATCGAAGTAAAACCCCAAAATCACAATGTCAAACAAAAGCAGCAATTTCCGCAAAACTTCAACCAAAATCAACAAATGTACATGAACAATTGGAACAACCAGCGTGGTGCCAACTGGAACAGTCAGCCCAAAACAAATTGGAGAAGCAACTTTCACATGCAGGGCCAATACCAAGGCCAACAATGTAGTAAAAAAGAATTTTTGATTTTGAAAAAAAATTTTATTTTGATTTAAAGTCAACTCTGGTTATCCGTCTGGTAATAATCCTTCTTATCCTGTTCAGCCTCAGTCTAATTGGAATAATTTTAATTTTTACGGTAAAATTAGCACTAAAGGCTCTTTGTTAAATTTTTTGTCGCTAATTCAATTGAATTTTCAGGTCAAAATGGTTCTGGTCACGGCCAAACAAATGGTTACTTTGACGGAAATGCTGCGCTCAGTGCAGCTACAGGTTACTCTTCATAATTGTGTATTTTTATTCTTAGCTTTGCTGAAATGCTCATTCACCGAATATTAAGATATTTTCTTAACAAAAAAAACCAATCTTACACACAGAAGCACTTTGATTAACTTTAAAAAAAAAAAAAACCTAATAAATTTAAGAAAAATATTAATAAATTTGTTGGTACTTTTTACTTGTTTGTGTCGTTTTATTATCGATTTTTGACTGAAAATTTTGTTATTTGTAAAAGTAATAATAATTATAAAAACAGCGAAAATTTAATAATGCTTAATATTTTTTAAATTACGTAATAACAAAGCAATTTTTTTGCTATTAAAATTTGTGTCATTTATCACTTTATTGATTTAACCAGAATAACTGCCTATCGCTTGCTGTATTAACAAATGCTCAGCTTTTGACTTTGATTTAATTAAGTTCCACATTCTTATTCACATGTGCTTTGCTTGACTGATAAAATTGACAATTAATTTAATAAAATTAAACTAGAAAAAAAAATACCTGCAAAAATAAAGTAAATTAAATAATAAAGAGCTTTTTGTTTGACAAGAGAGAATCAGGCAATAAGTATTCTACTTGTATTGCCATATATCTTGGGGAATTTTTCTCCAACTAATGCCGATATATTAATTATGCTAAGCTCCTTAGAATGCGGATTACTTTATCGATTTAATTAAAGGCTTTGACTCTTGGTCTACTTCCTTCTTCTAAAAAATATAAAAAAATAGATTTTTGTATAGAATAAACAGGCTCCGAAGGTATTTTTTATTAGAATTTTTAAACACACCCAGTGGTCGACACGTGCCATAACACATGATTCAAACAACTGAGCAAGTATTTTTAGTTTTTATATTTTTTTTGGATAAGTTGGTTTAGAATTCAACACAGCTTAGCCAAATTTTGACAATTTTCTCTTTTTTTTAAAAATTTTTTCAAATCAAAAAATTTAATTAAATTTTAAAATTAGCTTATAATTTTAGATTAATAAATTCACCAAATGTACGCTACCAGTTCGGCTGCGCTTGGGACTGATGATGCACCACAAAAGCTCTGAGGTAAGAGCAAATTTTATTAAGCCTAAGAGTCATCTAAGAAAAAAAATTAAATTGTAATTCAAAAGAAATATGTTCTTTTTACAAAAATAAAAATTATGTATTTTTTTTGAAGAAGATCAAGTTGGCGATTGATGTTAAAAAACGAGCTGAGTTTTTTGCTCTATTAAAAAAATAATGACTCTGAACAGAGTCAAGTGTACAGCATCTAAAACAAATAGGGGTTACAAGTTTGCAGATAATTTGACTTATATATTTATGAGTTTAAAAAAATAATTTTAAATACATTTATATATTAAAAATATTCACATGAACAAAGTGGAGCTCCTAAACTTTTAGAGCAAACCACATCATCATGGTGATGATCGCATCATGTTTCACAGTCTCTATTCACTTTTTTGCACGAAATTCAACTTTCTTGACTGCATACTGTCTTTGCTGTATTAATTCTTTAACCAGAAAATAACAATACACCTCTTGTAAAAAGTAATATCGAGCAAAGTTGAACTTCTAATTAGAAAATTCTAAGAGAGTAAAAAAACCAACAAGCTATTTATAAAATAAGCTTACTTAATAGTATTAAAAATTATTAATTTTGTTGTTGTTGTTGTTGTGTGGCACCAGAATGAAAAATATGCCAGAAAACCAAGCCAAGTAAGATTGAGTCCTAGCATGGCAAGTAGTTGCATAAAAAAACCTCTGTTTAGCCGAATATTTGTTGGTGGTTTGAGCTGGAACACGACCAAGGAAATGTTGGCAAGTGAATTTATCAAGTATGGTGAGATCATGGATTCAATAGTGATGCGCAACCCGGAAACCGGCGCCTCCAGAGGCTACGGCTTCATCACATTCAAGGACATCCAGTCGGCCGAGATGGCGCTCAACTCGGCCAGCAAGCATACCATAGACGGCAAAGTGGTCGATGTCAAGACCTGCAGCTATCAGCAGCGTGCCGAGATGGGCTACGGCAGCATTTCCATGTCCATCTCTCAAATGAACAAGTACAACAACTGCAAAGTGTTTGTCGGCGGTCTGCCGCACGGAACCCAGGACATGGATGTGGTGAACTTTTTTTCCCGCTACGGAAATGTCATCGAATTCAAGATGATGTACGATGAGTCGAAACAAAAGCCTCGAGGCTTTGGTTTCATCACTTTTGAGCTCGAAGAGAGCGCCATCCAAGTTCTTAAACAACAATATTTTCAATTCAATGGCAAGCAGGTTAATTTAATTTTTTATTTTGTTAATTTTTTTTTGGAAAATAAAAATTTTAGCGCCAAATTATTTTAGATTGAAGTAAAGCCACAAAGTCAAAACATTAAGCAAAAACAACAATTTCCGCAGAGTTACAATTTGAACCCAAATCACAAGCATCATCATCATCACCATCATCATCAACCCAATGGCTTTGTCAACAATTGGAACAATCAGCGCGCTTCCAATTGGAATAATAATGCACCAAAAAATAATTGGAGAAATTCCAATCCGCATTTGCAGACACAATTTCAAAATCAACCATGGGGTACCATTTATTCAGCAACAATTAATAAATGTTTAGCTTTTTTTTAAATTTATTTCTAAGCTAACCCCCAATTTCCGTCCAATTCCAATCCAATTTTTCCAATGCCTCAGCCCCAGTCAAATTGGAACAATTACAATTTTTATGGTAGATTTTTTGCTAGATTTATAATATTGTTAAATTTATTTTTTTTTCTAGGCCAAGCTAGCGGTGGTCAACCGCAGTCGAACGGCTATTTTCCGCTGGACGGCTCTGGCGCTGCTTTAGGCGCTACCACAGGTTACTCTTAAACAAAAATCGCACCTAAATAAAGCTTAAATTAAACTATTGCTTTTTTTGCTCACAAACTCGAATGAATTTTTTATTTAATTTTTCTTTATTTTTTTTTGAATTTTTTTTGCTTACATAACCCACACAAGTCCTTGATTTATCACATCTAATTAATAAACTCCAATTGTTTTTTAAGTGCTCAAATAAGATTCTTAACAAAGTGGCTCTATTATTGCTTTTTAAGAATATTAATCCGACTTACAGAATAAATAAGGTCTTTACAATATGTTTTATTATTAACTAAAATTTTTCTTTTATTTTATATTGAGTGATCAGCAAATCGAATTTGTACTAAAGACTTTGAAATTTATTTTTTAATATTTTTTAAATAATAATAAAGAATGAATTAAAAAAAAAAAAAAAATCCGTAATTAAAAGTCAGCTTTTGTCCAATTTGTCCAAGACCCAGAGTAAATTTTGGGAAAATGCCGAGCAGCATTTGGGGACTATGGCGCCTATATGGCTAATATTGCAGTATTTTTTGGATTTTTTTGTTCAATTTTATCTCGACTGAATTTTTCTATTCAGTATAAAAATAAAATTTAGACATTTTGTAAAATTTGTAAGCGTAATGTACAACCAACTAAGTTTAATTATAAATTTAAGCTTTGAACGCGATCTCTAAGTTCTAGTTTTGCAAATACTTGCAGTCGTTTGTTTTTGTATTCTTCTCTATTCGAATAAAAAAGCACATTTTTTAAAAACTTTTTGAAAAAATTTATTTTTAGATTTAAAGTAAAATAATGGAATTTAAATAATCTATTGATTATTGATTAAGTTCTATTGTGTCTGATATCCGGTTGAATTTTTTTTTCCAAACCACAATTCCACAATGACTCTAAATCGACACAGCTGCAACGGCCACAGTGGATTGGATTTGTGCAGCAAAATAAACCAAAACCGATGCAAAATATGCTTCAAGCTTTTGATTAATTGGAAAGGCGTCAAAATGGACAATTTCGTTCCGATCATAAATGGTGAGGCGAACAAAATTCTAGTCAAAGAAAAGAGTTCCAAAAGTATACAAAGCCTAATCAAACGCTACCTTGGCAATTCGACTGACTTTATAGATGGCACCCAAGACAGCACAGAGGAGACCAAGTGGGAGGAAAATTTTAAGCTTTGCAAATCATGCTTCGGTTTAATTGGCAAGCTCGAGGACCACTGGAGACAATTCAATGAAATTCGGGATCACTTGAGAATAAAGTTTGTCAAAGCTGGTCGTTTGTTTACGGCACCGAATCGTAAATTATTCAAAAAAACAACGAAATGTCCAAAGAACAAGTCCAAGACAGCCAAATTGAGCAGAACGAACGCCAAAAATAATGTTCCGAACAAATCGACACAAAACAATGCCATTCCGTCTAACTTTACCAATACCCATGAGATACCAAGGCCAAAACAAAGCCAAAATCCTTCGAATGTAAACTAAATTGATTTTTTTTTTAAATTAGCAGAAAAATTATTTTTATTTTTTTTTAGCTGGAAATTATAACAAATTTTTTGTTAAATAATTCAGGTATTCTGCCAGAGCAGCTTTCAAACAATGGCCTATTGAATCAAACAAATCAAATTAAAGTGGAATCAAATCACGAAAGTGATTCAATTTCGGCTGAATCTTCTAGCAGACGAAAGAGGAAGAGTAAAGTAAGTTCATTTTAAATAAATTGTATCAAAGTTTTTTGGCGAAATTAATTTTTACAATTAAAAATTTAAATTTAAATTTGAAGTAATTTTTTAAATTTAATTTTCAAAATTTTTCAAAATTTAAAATTAAATTTAAAAAATTACTTCAAATTTAAAAATAATTTTTTCTAAATTGGGGCAATTCGTGCAATCAAAGTTTGAAATTTTGATAAAAAAGTAACAAAGGTTATTTTGGTGAACGTTCAATTCATAGACTTTTGAAGAATAATTATTTCATGGAGTTATTTTCATAGAATTTTTTCGTAGAAAGGGATCAAATATAAAATATGATTCAAAAAAATTAATCATTTTTTTCAGAATAATCTCTCCTATATTTCCTTAAATTAAAAAAAAAACGAAAATTTTAAGTGAAAATTCAAAAAAATTTGTCTTTAAGAGTTAATAAAACGTAAAAACATTTAAAATTTGTTCATAAAAAAAAATGTAATTAATTTAATCCTTAAATTTTTCTATTAAAGTTTGTAACATAATTTCTATAAAATATTTTTCTACCAAAATTTATTCTATGAGTTTAGGTTAATTTTATTAATTTTCTATGAATTAATTTTTCCATGAATTGATACATCATCGTTATTTTTTTAAGACTTTTTTAAGAAATAAAAGGTTCTGATTTTGTTATCTAATATAATTTGACTGAATTTTAGTAAATTTAACAAATATAAAATAATTTATATTAAGAGATCTGGTCAAAAATGACCCGAAGGTATCTTTAGTTGAAATGTGTGACCAATGCATATCTAGAGAGTGCTAGATTTCAATTGATCAAGTTTGCCTAAAGATAAATTTAAGAATATCTTAATTTTGAAAAAATTTTTAAAGACACGTTTGTAAATTTTTTTGGTAATTTTTGTTTTCAAAAAATATTCTATTTTAGTTAATTCATGTGTATTTTAGTTATTTCAAAATTTAGGTGACTTGAAATTTAAATTGTGCAAAAGTATGAAAAATTTTAAAGCTTTAAAAACAAAATGATTTTTAATGTTTTAGAATTAGAATTTTTCCAAATTTTTTTTTACGATTAAAGAGGTGAGGATTAAAGGCTAAAAAAAAACTCATAAAACTAAATCTGTAAAAATATTTTTTTAAATGTTAATAAACACACAAAAATTATTTATTTCTTTTCAAAATGTGTTCCTAATCTTTTTAATTGATTTTCATTTAATTTTTTTTTGATTTCTACTCTTTTTGGATAAAAAAAATAAACCTAAAAGATGAAAATAAAAATAAAAAATACCCAGAAATTTTTAAGATCCAGGAATTAAACAATTATTTTATTGTATGACAAAAAATTCATTTTAAATGAAAAACGAAGAATTTTTTTAATTTTTTTTATGATTTAAAAATTAATTTATGTGATTTTCACATTTCAGATAATTAATAAATATTTTTTTTATGTGTGAATCACATGTTTGTGTATTTTAATCTCTATTTGTTTTTAATCCTTGCCTCGATTAAAGATACTCTGCATTTTAATTCTTAATCTATATTTAAAACAATTTATGTCAGCTAAAGCGCCTTTTTTAATTTTGATTTTCAAATAATTTTACTGTAATTGAAAAATAATGAAAATTTTTTTTCAATTAAATTAAAAAAAGAAGAGCAACAAAGTGTATACTGTATCTAAGAAGCAAAAACTATATAAAAAGCTCAATAAATATGGAATTAATTACACTCAAGAATAAAGAAAATAATAGAAATTAAAACAACATTTTAAAATAGAAAACAAATTTAACTTATCTAATTATGTCAAACTGAACTTGACTTTTAAATTATGGAAAAGAATGTTTATTAATTGAAAACAAGTATCATCATTAATAATTTTAGTATTGGCAATCTTTTTAAAAATTATTTTAAATTAAATATATCCACTATTTTCTTTTTTTTTGATAGATTTAATAAAACTTCCTCTGATATTTTTTAATATCTATTTTTTTATTTAAAAATTGATTTTTTTTAATTAAAAATATGAGTAGAACTATTAGTACTTTAAGTTAAGCCAAAATTATATTATTAGTTTTATTCTGAAAAATCCAAAAATTTTTAGATTTGTTAAATGTCTCCGAACAAAACTTGTTTTTCTAAGGCATCATGAAGTTTAGGATCAAAAAATTCAGATAAAATGTAATTTTGAAAGTATTGTGAAATACAAATTGAGCAAAAGTTCTTCCTTTTCTGATGAATTAAAATTAAAGTAAGTAATATATGTACTTAAAAAAATACTGCAAAAAAGTGCAACATACTTTGTTGCACCTTTTTTAATTAAAATAATTTTTCTTATGTTTTAATAAGACAAAAAATAAAATATCAATAAGATTTGAATTGATTATTGGTTAAATTTACTTAAAAAAAAAAGAAAAGAATGATTTTATTTTAAAGTAATAAAGATGCAACAAACTATGCAACACTTTGTTGCAGTATTTTTTGAAGTATATTTTATTAACTTTAATTTAAATTCATCAAAAAAGGAAGAATTTTTGTTCAATTTTTATTTGAATTTCACAATACCATTTTGAATAGATATGATAGATCTCTCTGCAAAATGAAAAATAATGCAACAAACATAATAAATATTAGAAAAGGCTCTAGAAAAAACTTTTCATTTTGCAGTAAAATGCACCTCATTAAAAAGTATTTAATTCAACTGCGCAATTTAATTGCAGAGTTTTTGCTTAGCCTCATCTAATATTTAGCTATTTTTTTGCATTAATTAGCATTTTGCAGAGAGACTTTTCAAATATCTTTTAAAAGTTATAAACAAAATACTATCTTTTCTGTTTTTTTTATTCTAAACAACAAAATAAAAAATTAAATATTTTTAACTTTATTCTAAATGTACTGTATAAAGGATTTAAATAATTAGATTTAATTTAATTTTACAATGTAAATACAAAATAAATATTTATTTTCTTCTCTAATTGTACACATATATTTAATAAATATTTTAATCATATTGCAACTGTGGGGACTGAAAAGAAGGCGCCGCCATTCGGAACTGCCTTTGAAAAAATTTTTTCCTAAATTATTTTTTAAATAAATAAAAATATTAAATAAATGAAGTGTTAATATGTATCAAGGATAGGGCATTAGCCTGTTGATTAGCCTTAAAAATGAAAATTTCCTCTCTTTTAGTTTATTATTTTATCTACAAGATTATTTTTTTGGTAACAATTTTTTCGACTAACAATTATTATTTATTAGTCAACAAAAATTAAAAACTTAAAAAATAGGATTTATATTAATTTACATTTAATTAATTTGAACCTTTGAATTTTGGTGGACGGACTCGTTTTTTATGAATAAATATCTAATAAGTGTCCAATATTAGACTCAAATGTAGGTTAATTTTCAATAAAAAGTTCATCATCTTGGGAATGAATTGGCTTTGGTTCGTTCTCGATTAAATGTGGGTTGATTAAATTCAATATTTTTTATGTGGAAGCAGATTTTAAAATAAAAATGAATTGACTGGACCTGTCGATTTTTTTGTAAAAATGGATAAAATTTTTATTTTCCTCCTTTTTTCAAATTAGCTAAATTTCTTGATGAAGTGCTAGAAAGGTACTAAAAATTTAAATATTCGCAGCATCAATAACATGTTTACAAAAAAAATTCTTTGGCCAAAATTCACGTGATTAACTCGTTAATGTTAATGAAAGGGGATTAATGATTAATTTTTTTATAGTTAAAACAAATTCGATATCAATCTATTAAATTAGTGCATTACTATTTTATTACTTTAAAATAATTATTATTGATTTAGTTTCCCATTGAAATGTAAAAAAAAAAACACAATTAATATTTTCCACATTTCATGTATATTTATTGTTGATTTTATTTTCTTCAATAATTAAACAACATCCTAAATTTTTAAAAGTTAAAAATTATTTCAATCTTAACATTTTTGTAATCATGAGACTGAAAAGAAAGATTAAGTATCCATTCCAACCGGCCAAGGATATGGCTAAACTATTTCTTAAATAAATTCAATAATTATTTTTGTGACAAAATAAAATGTTTTTGGTTCTAACGAAAAACCTTATATTATACCTTTATACCTTTTTTATAGTAGAATATATACATTTTATAGTGCTTTTATAAAAGGTGCAGGACGGGCTAAATTACGTAATCTTAAGTGAATATTAGTCGGTAAGGATATGTAATTTTAATAAAAATTACGTAAGCTTACATTTTATTATGAAAAATTTAAAAAAAAATCAAAACTTCTTTCCGCTTCTTACTTAATTTTACCTAAAACAACACAATTTTTTGTAAAATTTGTTAAATTTAAAATGAAAATATAAATCATCAAAAAATTAATAAGAAAAGATCAGTTTTAATAAATTTGACCAACCACCACTGTTTTTTACTACAATACCCGTACTTTTTAATTTAAATTAAAAAAAGTAATTTAAATTTAAATTGAACTTGATTTAGACTTGAATTAGTATTGATTTAATTTTTTATTAAATCAAGTTCAACGCTAACTCAGTTCAAAACTTCACTTTGGTAATTTGTGAATTAACTTTACCTGAATTATTTAAATAATTAATAGTTTTGTTAAATAAATTAGCGATCAATTATTTTAAGATTTGATCTGAAATTTCATTTTAACATTTTTATCATTTTAAAAAAGCTAAAATAAAGTTTTTTTCATTTGAAAATATTTTAACTTTATTAAAATAAAAAAAACAATTCATTTTCATTTTTTTTAAATAACAAAAACTATCAATAATTTAAATAATTGAGGTAAAGCTAATTCACAAATTCAAATTCATAACTTTACCATTTATTCATTTAAAAACTAAAATAATTTTATTTTTCCACTTAAAAAAATTATAAATTTTAAAACATTAAATATTTTGTTTTTAAAAGGAAGTTTTATTAAATCAATTAAAACATTTAAACCCATAAAAGTTCAATAAAAGGGATATTTTAAATTTTAAATATGAAAATAAACTTGACATTACATGTCAAGTAATAGCTTAGGTAAATTTTTTTTTCCCTTTAAATTAAAAAACTATTAGAATTTATAGTGTGATCTTTCGATCTTGATCTCAAGCTTCAATTTTTCAAAAAATTAATTAATTTATTTTTTTTTGAAATGAACAATAATTGGCATCTTAAAGTTTATGATCAATTCAATTCATTTCAATTTTGGGAGTTTATCATTTGATATTAAAATTAATCTTTGAATTAATTGAACAATTTTTAATGTAAAATGTTTTACACGTTATGTAGATTTAAAAAATGAAAAAAAAATTTATTCCAAAAATATTCGTAGAAAAGAGCGATCTTTTGATTTTATTACTTATTTGGAATTTTCATTTTTAAATTTAATTTTAATTTTGAGTGCTAGATACAAATACTTTTGAAATAAAAAATTTAAATTTAAATATTGATTTTATCAATGGATTTAGAAAATATTTTTTTTAAATATTTAATTTTTTTAGTCTACATAACATGTAAAGCATGCTACATTTAAATTATTTAAATAAATTTAAAGATAAATTTTAATAACTAAAGATAAACTCTTTGAATTGTAATGATATTTTGAATTGATCTTTAACTTCAAGATGCCTAAAAAAATTTATTTTAAATTTTTTTAGAACGACAAAAAATTTTATATTAATTTTTTACAATGACGAAAATTTTTATTTAAACTTTTTTTAAATGAAAAAAAATTTTATATATTTTTTAAATGAAAAGAAATTTTACATTACATTTTTAAAATGACAAAAAAATTTATATTAATTTTTTTAGAATGACAAAAAATTTTATATTAATTTTTTAGAATGACGAAAAATTTTATATTTAAACCTTTTTTAAAATGAAAAAAAATTTATATTAATTTTTTTAGAATGACAAAAAATTTTATATTAATTTTTTAGAATGACGAAAAATTTTATATTTAAACCTTTTTTAAAATGAAAAAAAATTTTAATATTTTTTTAAAATGAAAAAAAAATTTATTTAATAATTTATTAACCTAGTGTCCGAGCCGATTGGGCAACAACTCCCACAACCATATGGAACAGAGCGAGACCACCGAGATCAAGCAGATAAAAATTGACCAAAACGAAAATATTCAGTCAATAGTGGAAAAAACGCTGATCCTGAAGCAGCTAGCTGATAACATTCATCCATCTCCAGCATCCTCGTTGACCCACGACCGTCATCCTTTTAGTAATGAAGAGAATGAAAAGATGAGCGAGAGAGAGCTCAAGCAGGAAAATGGTGAACTAGTCTTGTCAGAGATTATGAACAAAATAAAGACCAAGAGCTCGGAGGGCGCCGAGACCGAAAACGGCGACGAAACCGAGCCGATCAATGAAGACGCCTACGAAGCCTACTTTCCAAACGAAGACGACGAAAACGAAAACTTCGACTTGGTCGAAAACGAGCACGACACCCACTCCTCCAACGACCTGGACACCAGCACAGAGCATTTATACACCCGACTGAAAAGCGTCGGCTACAAAATGTCCGCGGGCCCTGTGTCGCCGAGCGGCCCGCTCACCGCTCCCAAGAACGACTCGGGCATGAAGCACGCCTGCACTCTGTGCCGCAAGTCCTTCAAGACCCAGAACATTCTCAGACAGCACATGCGCATACACACCGGCGACAAGCCGTTCGTGTGCGACATCTGCAAAAAAGCGTTCAGCCAAATGGCCAGCCTCAAGTACCACCAGGCGACCCACTCGGACGACAGACCGTTCAAGTGCGACAAGTGCTCCAAGACCTTCAAGCTTAAGCCCCCGTTCAAAAAGCACATCAAAGAGTGCAGTCAAAGCTTGCACCAATTGTACGAGCTTGGCGACAAAAGACAGCAGGCGTCCTCATCGTCATCTTCCTCGTCGTCGTCGTCAATCAACCAGAGCGCGTCCCCAAAGCCGCTGATCCTGCTGAACCAATTGATCAACAAAAACCTGAAATCAGCCGATTTTCGTCAAGAAAACTAAATGTTGTCCTAAATTAGGCATGAGTCATTTGCATTCAAACAGTAGTTTATACAGTATTTTAGAAAAGCACTTTGGTTCTTTGCTTTTTGTACATAGGTGTTGTTCTGAAACGTAGTAAACGTTTTTTTCTTCTCTTTTTCTTTCT
>QEOQ01000573.1:771862-821993 GCA_010279815.1 Brachionus plicatilis
ACATTTTCCATTTGAATTGTATTTTTTAAAAGCAAATTCCATTTAAAAAGTGACAAATTATTTTTTTTATTTTAAATTTTTAGTTTCTTTTATGGTTTTAAAGTTATGTCTTTATCTCTAATAAAAATTTTATCTTTACATTGTTTTGAGATTTTACAGGAATTGGAAATTTCATATGCAAACCTTCGGAAAATTACAAAGATATTATTATTTTTCATTAATTTAAATTAAAAAAATTGAATAAAATTTTTTCTAAATGTTTAAACTTAATTCTGTAAATGCAACATAGTGCAACATTCAAAGTTGCATCAAATATCAAAGTCTGCTAATTTTTCCAGAGTTCAGCAGAAATTAAATTTCAATATAACCGAGCGTAGTGCATTTTGCAGAGATTTTGCACATCTGTAGCAGACTTTAACAGTTGATGCAACTTTGAATGTTGCACTATGTTGCATCCACAGAATTAATTTTAAAATTTTAGAAAAAAAGTTATTTAAATTTTTTACACTTTGTTCTGTTCTTTTGTACTGAATTTCACAAAACCAAAATTGAGTTTTATAAACTTTAATGATGAAACGAAATGACACAAAATATGTTTCAATAAATTCAATAAATAAAAATTTATTTCAATTATCAAATAAAATAACAATATTTTTGAGATTTATCTTTTTTTGTCTCTTCGTTCTATTCTAAAAAGAATTTGTAATTATCTGTAATTATTTTTTATCTACATTAAAAATTTTTAAATTTTTTCGAAAAATTTTAGAATTTTTTGATAATTAAAGTAAATTTACTTTTGTAAAAAAACAAAAATCTACCCGATAATACAGAAATTAGTAGAAATTTAGGAGAATTTCAGTTAATTGTAGTATATTCAAAAAATACCAAAAAACTTTTTCTCAATTTTCAGGCTTTTCTTAGAATTTTAAGTAAAAATTTTTAAAAAAATTTCGGGTCTTGTTGCTTATATGGCCAATTAACTTTTTATCAATTAGTGGCCAAAAAACCTAATTTATTGGCCGTCAATTTTTTACCTGGCCAGCTTTTTTTTTTTTACTGGCCACAAAATATGACAACATTTAAAATAAAAAATTGTAACTTAAATTTGCACCTCAACTGTTTGTTTGTTTTTTATTTAAATTAAGAAAAAATTAAAACTTAGAGAACAAAACTACTGCTACGGTTATTTTAAATGAGATAGCTGATCAATATTCAACCAAAAGTGAAGAAAATGAGTGTTTTTTCAAAAATGAGCACGGGCGATGAACAAAGTGATGATAAATTTGATGTAGAAGAAGTATATAGGAATACAACTGAACTCCCTTTGTATGAGTCCGGTGGTGAAGATGAAGTTGAAGTAGTTGAAATTCCGTGTACTAGTGCGAGAAAAGCAACAGCGTCTGATTTGGTAACTGTAAGCTCAATTCCCATCAAAGAACATCAAGTCGTTTCAGAAGTTGTTGGGTCAAACAAGAGTGGAGGAAAAAAAAGGAGAGGAAGACCAAGAAAAGAAGACACAAAAACCGGTCAAGATAATGAAACTGAAAATAATTGCATAAATCATAAAAATTATAACTTGAGGAAAAGAAAAAATTAGATGATTTTGTTTGAAATTGGCCATATTTTTTTTATTTGGACAGGAAATTTTTTTTTATTTTTTCAATAAATTTTTTTGGCCACTAATTGACAAAAAGTTAATTGGCCTGGGCAATTGGCCATATAAGCAACAAGACCCAAAAATTCGTTATTTAACGTAATTTTATATAAACCTTAATTATGATTTACAGTCATCTCGTATTTAAGTCCCACCATTATTAAGTCCCCTTTCGTTTTAGTCCCCTAAAAACCATAGAACGGATTTCTCAATATTGATTACTTTTTTTTTCATTGTGTCCCAATTTGATTATATCCCCAAACATTAATAGAACCAAACCGATGACATAATTGCGAGCAAACTGTACTAAATTGGCAAATTGAAGTTAATGATCAAATGTTATATTCAAATCAATATTTAAAGTTTTTAAGTAAAATAAATTATTTTTAATAAAAAAATGACTAAACTTTTTTAAGCATGATTTATTTAATCTTTAATTAGATAAAAATTAAATGAAAATTTATCTGAAGTTAAAATAAAATCTTAATTAATATTGTAAAATTTCGCACTATAAAATTTAATTTTGTTTCGCCGTAATATATTTTAATTAATATTTAAAATATTAAAGATTAATAGAGATTAATAAATTCAAAAAGTTTATTAAAGAAAAAGAAAAGAAAAGCACACCTAAGCCAAAAGAAAAGTGTTAAGTAAAATCGAAAAAAAGAAAACACACTAAAAGCTCGCAGTTTTGTTAAATGGACTCAAATTTTTTGCTTGAAACAAACTGACGCTTGGAAAGAGTGCTGCATCTGGGCACCCAAAACTTTTACATAAATGTGTGGTAATATTTCGAAATTCGTCCTGGAGCTTTCAAATCATGTTAAAAATCTGGAAGAAAGAGAAATGGAGAAAAACATTGAAATTAAAAAACTGAAGATTGAATAGACAAAAGCAAATAAAACATCAAACTCATACAACATCAGTAATCAATGGGTTCAAGTGGTAAAACAAGGATCAAAAAATGATAAAAAACCAGCTGATCAGATAGCTGTAGCAAATGCGATCATCAAGATGCCCAGCCCAAAGTTTGTCTTTAAAAGTGTCTGTCCGTCAAAGTGTAGTAATTAAATGTGTAAATTGTGCCAACGTGCATGACCACGCACTTTTTTTGATTGAAGCTCATTTTCCAGTCAATAGTCCACTTTACCAAATCGTCAATGTCCTTCTGGAGCTTTTACCTAATAAGCTTAAACATACATCACTGCTATAAGCTAGTGTGACAGCCGCGTCTTTCTCTTTGTGCACACACCGATTTTTAAAAAAAAATCGTCATCAAAGAACTCGAAAATTTAGATTAATTAAGTAGAAAATATTCATCAAAAATTTTTTTTATCATTTAATAAAGCAATTATTATAACCAAAATCAATTAAAATATAAAACTTAAAAAAAAACTAAATTGATAAAAATTTAACTTTGGTGGAAAATTTTTTATTTTGATCATAAATTTGACTAAAAATTTGATTCCAAATTCTGATTTATTTGATGATGAAAATCAAACTTGTTTATAAGTCCCAGTTTTAAGTCTAAGTTACAAAAATTTAAGTCACGACTTACACAAAAATTTTTATCAATATCTGCTTCATTTGGACCAGTTGATAGAATTTTTTCATTGTCTGGTTACATTAACTGACCACATAGGTAAAGATTAACAGCCAGGAATTTGGAAGCAACTACTTTATTGGTATCAAATATGGATTTATTAAATCATTGACTTGACTTGAGTTAAGACTTGTGACTTAAAAACAAGTCTGATGAAAACATTTATCCTCTATTTTTTATTCTATTTTATTTTTATTTTTCATTATTCACCAAATTAATTTTATAATTCAATTGCTAAAAAACGATTCTACAAATTTAAAATAAGATTCAAGGAATATTGGGAATCTAATTGAACCAATGTTAAGAACAATCAAAGAATAAAAAGCATTTGGATATTTAACTCGAGATTAATTTAAAGTTTTGTGATCAAGAGATCAATGTTGAAATTTTCTGCGCTCTAGCATTCAATTTTTAGCAATATCAACTTAGTTTTTACAGATTTTGTGAACATAATTTGAAAATTATAATTTTATCATTCTATCTTTGTAAAAAATTGAAAATAAATATTTATTTTGGTAAAATATATTTGAATTTTAAAGAATATGCTATTTTTTTTCTACCATAATTGGCCAAAAAATTAAGCATGAAGGAATTTTTTCGAAAAATAGATCCCATATTAAGATTCTAGATTAGATCTTAAATAGATATCCAAAGGGTTTCCTTAAAGAATCCTGCCCAAATCTTGACTAAAATCTTTTTTAGTTCAGAATTTCTTGATATTTTTTTAAAAAAATCAATTTTTTTGTTTTTTTTATTCAACACGACCAAAAAGACGCAAGGTCAAAACCTCTAAGACACATGACCGGGTTCATTTTTTCTATTATGCAAGGTTTTTGGACCCAAAACAGAACATTTATTGTGTAAATTTATTTTTCAATTTATTTAAAGCCTTTTTATTAATTATTGGCTACCGTTTTCTGTTCTTTTCTCGTTCTCTTTCAGATTTAGAAAATATAAGACTCTAAAATAAATATTTTATTTTAAATCATTTTTAAATCAAGAATCAATTTAAATCATTTTAAATTATTCAATTTTTAATATGCTTTTAAAGACTTATATTTATTATTTTTATTATTATATTATTATACTTATTATTTTTTTGCTATCAAAAAAGGGTATTTTCATTTTTTTTATATTGATAATATTTGATAAAATCTTAAAATAAAAAAAAATAAAAATCTTAAATCAAATCATGAAAATTATGTTAAAAGTTAAAACAAAAAAATGGCAAAGAAAGATCTTCCTGAAACAAAAAAAGCTTTGTCATATCAACCAAAAAAACTAACAGAAGATTTGGAAGAAGAAGAGAATGCCAAAGAACAAGAAGATGCTATGGAAAGCTCAATTGACAACCAGGAAAATGTCGAACATCTTGCAATACAAGCAAAATAAAGAAGAAGATCTGCTAGTTTTTACTATAATTTGAATATTTTTCTTCTTAATCTTAATATTTAAAAATACAGCAATTTTTTTTCACTGCTTTATTTTATTTTTAGATTTTGATTTTCTTAATCTTAAGGAGAATTTTGTTAATCTAAGCTAATGCTGCTTAAAATAAAACAAAACAGTCTAACATTTAAATTGTAATTTTTTTTGAATAAAATCATTTTATTTTTCTCCTTTTTTAATTAATATTAAATTGTAAAATCATTTAAGTAATAAGAGGTTGAGAGTTTTTTTCTTTTGAGTCAGTTCGAATAAAGAAAATCTAATAATTTTTTATTAAATAATAAATCAATTCTGAAGAATATACAATTTTTAAAGAGATACAAAAGGTAAAAAAAACAAGCATTTCTATTTTAATTTAATATCTTAATTAATCTTAAGCTTTAACAATTTTAAGTTTGAATTTCGAAATAATCTAGACAATTTTAAATTTATTAATAAATTATCCTGATCAAAAATAATGACAAATTTTGTTTAATAAAAAATAAAATTTAACTAATTTAACTTTTTTACTCTAAAAAGTTTTAGAAAGCTTTTTTCACACTGGAACTTCTTTAAATAATAAGATAATTTCAGAAAAAAACAGACAAATAATGTCATAAAAGTGAAGCAATCTATTAACTTAGAATTAAAATCTTTAATGATTATTATAAAAAAGATCTAAAATTAAATGGCAAGTTGAAGTTTATGATCATTTTCGTTATCAAAATTATCTTTTGAATTAGAAAAAGGTAATTCAGTTGACGTAATTTACACAGATTTTTCGAAAGCGTTTGATAAAGTACCGCACAAGAAACTTCTCGCAAAATTAATTGCATATGGAATCAATGACCAAATGCACTCATGGCTCAGGTAATTCTTAATCGGAAGAAAGCAACGTGTAGTCATGGGCGAAACTATGTCAGACTGGGAAGATGTATTGAGTGGAGTACCACAAGGGTCAGTTCTTGGCCCTATTTTATTTGTAATTTACATAAACGACTTGGTCGAAGTTTTAAAGGAATTTAATCTATCTTACGCAGATGATTTGAAAATAATCGGACCCTTAAGTCAAGACGTAACTTTACCACTCTCTCTTCAAAATGATTTAAACAGCCTAACTAGTTGGGCAGATATATGGTCTACCGATCTAAATTTAGAGAAATGTATAGTAATGCACATTGGAAAAAAAAAATCCCAACTTTCAATATCAAATGCTCAACCAAACAAATGGTTTAAGTCATACTCTAAAAGAAGCGGCAGAAGAAAAAGATCTAGGTGTTTACATAACAAATGATCTGAAATGGAAAAAACAATGCTCAGCAGCATCTGCAAAAGCAAACAGAGCATTAGATCAAGCACACATTCAAAAACTTAAGTGTTACTTCTCTCAGGCTACTCTATACAGCACTAGTCCGTCCACATCTTGAATATGCTGTAAGCGTCTGGAGTCCTACAACTAAAGGTGATATACAGATAATCGAAAAGGTACAACGGAGAGCGACTAAACTTCTAAGTTGTCTAAAAAATATTCCATATGAATCAAGGCTAAAGATTTTAAATTTGACAACCCTTGAAGAGAGGCGAAAAAGAGGATTTAATCCAAATGTACAAACTAGTCAAATGTATGGAAATATAAATTTAATAAATGGAATTAATTATGCAAAAACAACAACAGGACCAGCTGGTAATTTAAGAAGACATGACAAAAGACTAATGAGAGACTGACCAAGAAGGGTCCTCCACGTTTCAATTTCTTAACTAATAGGGTGGTGGATATATGGAATGGTTTGACAACAAGAGCTGTAAATGCTGTTTCACTCAATAGTTTCAAGGCATATTATTGAATAATCGACAGAGAAGTTTTTGGTAAGGATAAAAGAAAAGACTGCTAAGGCTCTTAATGGGCCAGGCGCTATATTGGCGTTGGTATAGCTATCATTTTCGCTGTACAGCAGTTCACACTACTACTACTACTACTACTACTATCAAATCAAACTAAAACTTTAAAATAAATTTTAACTTTTTAATGGAATTATTGCAGAGGTAAATTTTTAGTTTTTACATACTTTGTTAAATCTAAAGGTAAAATCTGCAAAAGTCTGCAAAAAATTAACCACTTAAAATAGCATAATTTCTATGGTGTCCACTCTGCATTGTGCATTTTGATATTGCAGAGTTTATTTTTTTTATTTGACATAGTATTTTAAATCCAAAAATGTATCTCTGCATTATTTCTATTAAGAAATAACAATTTATTTAATGGTTTCAGTCTGATTTGATCATTATGAGCATCAACAATTGATCATAAACTTCAAATTGCCAATAAAATTTATTTACTAAATACAAATACAATACAACGAGGCTAAAAAGACGTCTTTCACAATGAAATTAGAACTCTAGTTTTTAATTAAACATTATTGTTAAATAATATTTTCTCAAATCATAATATTTCAAAAACTTAGTTTAATTTTCATTTTTTTTGAAATCTAAGTCTGATACCAATTGATAAAAAACATCATTTTATAAAAATTATTTCAAAAAAAATTCTGATACCTAAAATAAAATATTAGAAAAATATTGATTTTTGAATTCAAGAAAAATGTACTCAATTTTTAAATAATATTTTTACTACCAATTGGCTGAAATAATTCAAACATCTAAGCCCATATAAGAAAAACGGCTGTAAAGTTTGGAGTAAAAAAACTAAAGCCAAGCAAAATTTTTTAAAAATTAAAAACTAAATTGACAATTTTAAATGAAAATTAAAAAAAACTCAACATTTATTTCTTTTTCTATCAATTTTGGATCTATCCTTCGAAATATAAAAAAGTTTAATTTTTTGCTTTTGTTTTTGTTTAAAAAATTAAGTTTGAAACTGTTAAAAATTCATTTTGAAAATAAATGTTAATAATTGGGAAAAAATACAGGTTTTCAATTTAATTGAATAAATTTTAAATTTTTTTTGTATCTAATTTCCGTGAAAGATAATAATCTTTAGAGTAAAATTTAAAAAATTCTAATCATGACTTGAATGTCTCCGCAACTCTTGTATTAGTTTCAATATATGTCAGTAATCTTATTAAAGATTTTTTTTAAGCAGATTGTCATCAGATATTCTAAAGCATCTTAATTTAAAGACATTTAAATTGTTATTTTTTCTTTATTATTCAATTTTATTATGTAAAATAATTGATTTTTTATATGTTCGAACACATTTAGGTAAAAAAAAATGAAAAAAAATTGCCTTGAGAGATAAACTTGAGTTACTATTTTATATTTGTATCGATTTGTTACTTGTTCTAGATCAAAAAAAGTAATTAACTCAATAGAAATTTTTTTTCTCTAACATTATTTAATTTCCAGATTTGATTTCAAATTTTTAATCATTAAATTTTTTAGACTATTGTATCTCACCAATTCCAAACTGATATTTGGATATTTTAATCAAAAAAAAATCGATTTAAAATGCTCTAAAATTGATGTTATTCATTTTTTTCGAGATAAATGCAAAAAATAACCAAAAAATTGAATCAAGTCTTGAAATAACTAATATTAGCATATTATTTTGTTTTGATCCAAGCTCATTATTTTTTAATCTAAAAAATCATAACAATAGGGTTAGAGTTTAAAAGTTTTTTTATTTGTTCAAAATTTCTAATAAGATTCCTGAGGAGACTTAAGATTTAAATGAAATTACAACTCTTTTTTTAATAGTATTCTTTTATTCGCTTATGATGTTTTCATATTTTTTATTTGTCAATGTTACTTTGAATCCTAAAATAAATAAATAAATACAAATATTGAAGAAAATATTTTTTATGACCCGAGGCATTTTTTCTAAAATTAGTTTTTAAAAAAAGAGCATTGTGAATTTAGGAACAAAAAAAACAGTCCAGTCAAAAAAGTTAATAATAATTTTTAAAAAATTCCAAAATTGGTCCTGCTAATTTAAAGAGCTAAAACATTAAATGTGTCACCTAAATCTGGCTAGCGCACTATATTTTAAAAATTGAAGACAAATTAAAATGAATAAAAAAGTCTTTCCAGAAGTATTTGCAGAAAAACGAGAAAAAATCAGCTTTAGATTTTTTGCAAAATTTTTTTTTTTCCAAAAAATGCTTAATCTTAATTAATGAAATAATAAAAATACGAAGACTCATGGCCAGGGTTTTTGTACTTTTATCGTTTTTTTTTCAGATCTAAAAGATTTAAGACTCTTAAACGAATATTTGATTTTTAAATAAATTTTTTTAATCAAAAGTCAATTCAAATATAGAAGCAAATTTAATTCAAAAATTAAAGTTTATTGTAAGAATTATAATCAATTGTTTCTATATTAAATAAAGGCTTTATCTTTAAAATAAATATTTTATTCTTCATTTTTTGTTCAATTCATGTCTGTTGTACAATAGCTTTCGGTAACATTGCATTAAATCTAGATAAAATTTATAAAGTCAGATCCGAAAGTGTAGCATTGATAACAAGTAAAAAATTTAAAATTTATGACACGTAATTTTAAAAGACTAGAATTTACAAAAAATTTAAAGAGCTAATTAAAAAAATTAAATAGCAAAGCGAATATTTGATTACGAACAAAACTTATTCATTTTTTTTGAGTGTTTGTTCAAACCTACGAGGATTAAGTTGAAAAAAATACAAAAGAAAAAAGAGAGCTCCACATATTTTTGTTTAAAGATAATTTAATTTTGAATAGACTAAAATTTTTGAATCATTCAAATTTTATTTTTTATAATCATGTAAATAAAATGTTTAAATTGTAAGCATTTTAAAGAAAATAGTTGATGGCTTGTAAAAGAAAAAATCAATGGCCATTATTTTATGTCTTTATTTCTAATTTTTTTCACTGTTTAACCAATATTGTATTCTAAACAATATCATAAATAGAAGAATTACTCTATTTATTTTTATATAATCTTTTTATTTGTTTTATTTTAAAAAAAAATTCTGTAAAGAGAACCTCTAAAATTGTTGTTTTTGAAAAAAATTTTATCAATTAAACAGCCTGTGTTTATGAAAATTTTATAAAGGTGCCAAAAAGAATCAAGATATCTTTTCATGAATATTGAATAATATTCTCCTAAGAAATTAAAATCTTACGGCAAAATAACTGAATTTACATTTGACAAAAATAAAACTTAAAATAAGATTTAATTTTTTTTAATTACGAAATTTTAGGTGACGAGATATTTTGGCATAAAGAAAATTATTCAAGAATTATTTTTTAAAGCTTTGTTTATGTTATCTTGAAGTATTTTCCTTTTCAAGATTTTTAGCACTTTGAAAATTTTATTTTTCTTTAATTTAAAATTTAAATGCAAACCTTAAAAATGAGAATAAATTAAATTAAGCTTATTAAAGTTTGAGAACAATTTAAAAATCTTGGCAGTTTAGAATTTATGTTGATAAAAATCAAAAGTGTTGCTGCATATTTAGTGTTAATGACTATTAAGTAAACTTTTGGTTGCAAGCGATTCTCGTTATAATTGTATCACATGTTTAACTTTTTTAACATACTTTATCTAATGAAATAAATTAAAGCTGTAAAAGTGCTTTGAGTAAGATTTTTTCAATTAATTACACAATAACAATAAAATAATCTAGAAAATGTAAAAAAATTATTTTAGGTGTACCTCTATTTTTTTAAAATACTAACTAAATCCTAACTCTAAAAATATTTTTTTATTTCTAGGTTAAGATTGTACTTTTGAATTAAATAAAATTTTTTTATAAATTAAGTTTTAAGAAGCAATTATTGAAAAATAAATTAATTAAAAGGAAATTTCGTGATCAAAATGAATTTAAAACCGGAATTTAGTATTTCATTTTTTTTCAAATGTTTTTATTAAAATTAAAAAAAAAAAGCTCTCTAAATGAGAAAAAGAATTTTTGTTTTTGAAAATTTCAAAAATTAATTTTAATTTTAATTTTTTTTTCATAGATTAGGATAGCATGTTCAAAAACAAAAAACTGTTTAAAAAAACACATCAACTTATTATAAATTATAATTTTCTTTTTCTAAATGCAAATTATGACTTAGCTGTATTTTTAAATTTTAGCTTTTTTTTTCAAGTTCTAAAGCGCTAAATCTATCTGTTTTTTTTATGATAAAGTTAAATTAAGAATCAAAATTTTTTTATCTACTTTCGAGGAAGAAATACAATGCGCAATAAAAATAATTTTTTTAAAAAATATTTAAATTCTATTCTAGCTATTGAATTTCGCCAGTTTTAGCCTCAAGGCTAAACAAAGCTACATCTGAATTTTATCTGATCGCAAAAATTCAAGACCATTGTTTTTTTTGATATCTTAACTTGAGAACCATTTTTAGATTATCTTAGCAAATGGCAATATTTAATTCGTGGGATTTCAGATTTTTAGATTCCCATTAAGACACTGATAGAAAATTTCAATCAATTTAATGCTAAATTTTTAGCTATAAATCTCGGTCTAATTTTGATGGGGCTTTGTTATTCCGAGATTCAATTAAAAAAAATATTTATATTTGTAATTTATTAAAGAATTAGTAACAATTCATTTTTCTAACATTTTATCTATTTTTTTACTAGCAAGCACCAAAATTCTTCAAATCAAGATGAGTTTAATTCACCTAATTGAGTCTGTATGTGGCAAGTTTTGTTTAGGGTAACCTTTAAGTGTTTATATGGCTCTTTAGCACTGGTAAGTAGCATTTGCGTAAAATTGCGATTGCCAAAATGCTAAATCATTATCTTGAAAAACTATAAATCTGCTTGAAACTAGTTTTTTTTGTATCATTTAAGTCTGGCTTACGAGACCATATCTTGACGAATTTAGCTTAACATTTAAAATGTTTGACAAGTGACAAACTAATTATTTTTTCTCAAAGGCCTTTTCATTTGGATTTTGATTTCATTGTCCAAAAATTGTGTCAATAGCTACACCGATAGTTCGCTTGAAAAAAAAATATTTACCAACTTTGTTTAACTATCTAAAACACATTCATTTAAAAACAAAATGTGGCTAATTAATGGACAAAAATTTACCACTGTAGGATCTACCAAAATTGATTACACATCCATGTCTTGAAATTTTTATTTTAAGCTATTGTTATCAAAAAATATTCAAAAAGAAAGGTTTATTGGAAATTTTTATTTTTTTGTTCTAGTCGACCATTTGGTACAGCTGATGAGCACGCTTGAGCAATTGTGCCAGATGTTAAAATGAATCATTTTTTAGCCAATTTAAATCAAGTAAAAAAGAAAATTAAATTTTGGTTTAAACAATTTTCTAAAATTTTAATCTCCTGATCTTGTCGATTAAATTTTTAAAAATTTTGTTTTATGAACATATAAAATAATGATGGAGGCTAATACTACTCTCGTAACTAGGCTCTTTTACGATCTCCAAATAAAAATCAAACCTTAACGAAATTTTTTAATTTAAAGAATAAATATTTTAGCACAATAAACACAATTTACCTTGATTATTTCATTTTTCAAAAAGCGATTTATTCTAGAATTACATTAACTTTTAAAATTAGTTTGAATACTATGAAGTGTTTTTATTGTTTTTAAATCAAAGAGCCTTAAGCGAAATTTAATTCTAAAATAGGAATCATCTGTTCTTTTATTTTGAACTAATTTAATTTAAAGACTTTAAAAAAATTTCAATCAACAGATCACTTTTAATTAGTGGCTTTTCAAAGCTTATTATACTCTATTAATAGATTCGAATTTTTTTTAATTTGAATTAAAAGAAAAAAATTTTCGAAATAAAAATAATATCAAATTTTATTTAATTATTTTAAGAGTTATTGGGAGTTATTTTGATTATTGGGGGTAATAAGAAAATTTTGTCAGGCATTAATTTATACCACAGTTATCTGGAACTATTTTGAAAATTTAGTCAAATTTTTTGAAACTAAGGCTTTGGATGTTTTGTTTTATTTTTTTTTAAATCTCAAATTTTATAAATTTAAATTTTTTATTTTTTATTAAATAAAATGCTCAGAGAAATTTTTTTTTAATTTCTTAGCGCACTGTCTAATCACCTGAAAATAAAAGTTTCATCATTGAATTGCATTTTGAAATGAGATTTTAATTGCACGCATCGTGCCACACTCTTAATACAATTCAATCGATGCACATTTGACTGATTTCAGCATTGGATCTTAATCAATTAGAAATAATTAAAAGAACATTATTTTATTGTCTAGGCCTATATTATTTTGTAAATTAAATTTTGGTAAATATTAAATTTCAGTTAAGCGTAAAATCTACAGAGAAAATTTCTCATTAAATTCTAGAAAAATAGTTATCTAAAAGAACCCACCAGGGTTCTGAAAGCAAATTCAGTTTTGACAAATATACAACCAACTCATGAGGGTCATTTAAATCTAATTTTGTTGATTTATATTTAAATTGAATTTAATTCACAAATTTTGCTAATTAAAATTTTAAATTGTTATGATATTTTTAGAGGTTGCCAGGCACAATCAAGTAAGATTCTGGACATGATGCATGACTCTGACGTAGTATTTTGTTTAGATGAGGGTTTATTTTCACAAGTGATGCCAAACAAGCTAAAATTATTTTGATTTATTTTTCAAGTATGAACAATTTTTTAGCTAATTTGTTAGAGACAACTAGGGGTGCAATAATATTGAAGTTTTTGCTTGGTTTTTTATGTAATTGTAAGCTATTTGAAGCCCATTAAGAATGAGGCAAATAATTAGTTATTATTCACCTTTGAAAAAAATACAATTTGGTTGATTTTTGATATTTCTAATTCAAATAAAAAGATTGCCACTAAGCAAACATTTATTTTTTTATTATTAAAACAGCAACACAAATTCCTAATTTATTTTAGCAAAAAAACTGATCCAAAGCGCCATAGCTCTACAAGTTTTCTTTTTGTAAGAATTAAAAATTTGATCACATTGTAATTTTGTAGTCGAATAAACTTTTTATTCTAATTAGAGAAATTTGAGTTCTTATGGGGGCCATTTTTGTCACTCGAATTTTTCAAAAGAATTTCTAAATAAATATACAAACAGAAAAGAGGCGAAGTTTCAATTTAAATTTTTATTCAAATAAATCATTAAAAATGAAAAGTGAGTTGAAAAAATACACAATTTGTTTAGAAATTGGAATAAGCTCGCGGATAGATCGTTAAGGATCATTGTATCTAAAAAAATAAAGTCTAGTTAGCACAAAATTAAATCGCTCATGCATTTTTTACATTAAGCTCGGTCATAAAAATAATTTATCTTAATTTAAATTGTATCGTTTGTTGAAATACAGAACGATTAGATTTCAACAACAGATATTCAAAAAAAAAATAGATAATTAATTTACCAACTCGTTTGAGCATATCATCCTTAACAAGTTCTTTCAAATATGTCAGTGATTATCTTATTATATCTCTGTCAAAAATCCATTAATCTCAATACAAGGTTTTTAAGTAGGCAACTTAAAAAATTAATTCCAAAAAATTAGCATTCAAGGATCAAAAATAAAAAATTTAAAAAAATTTGTTTTATTTTATTATATTAATCTAATATCTCATCTAATTCGTAAATTATGAAACAAAATTAGCTAATTTGCTTCCAGTGTTATCTTCCTGTAGTTTTTGGTGTCGTGTTAAATTATCATTTTTTTTTAAATAGGAAGCTCACTAGAGCAACAAAAATTTTGCTTATTTTTTTTCCAAATGAAAAAAAAAATTTTTTTCTCAAATAATTTATATTTTATTAGAAACTGTCATCAGATTCAAATCTTTTAAATAATTTTGACTGACACTGTAAAACTTGCTGTTCAAAAAAAGCTTGAAAATTTGAAAAAGTGTGCGAGATTAAAATTCCAATTAATTTTTTTAAAATAAAGTTTTATGAGATAGAAGGAATTGTGCAAATAGTTCAGTTAAAGATATTAATAAAAGTTAAAATTTTGTATAAAATATCAGTATAAATATTTGAATCTTTTTAATTACGTAATTCGAAAGATTATTTCGAATTTTTTTAAACAAGAGTCGTAAAAAAAAATTTAATAAAAAAATTAAAGATGAATCAAAACTTTTCAAAGTTAGAAGAAAACTTTTGGTTACATTATTAAAATTCAAATAAAAATTTGTTCAAAACATTAAAGATATAATATTTTAATAAAATTTTTCATTAAAATTTTTTTATTACTTCCTAGGTCAATTGGGAAATATGATTATTTTTCGATTCTAATTAATTATTTTTAGCAGATGGTTCCGATTAGAGGTCATTAATAAGCAAAAGCAGGCTGAAATATCTAATTTTAAAATTAAGCTAATGCTAAATTTCGAAATATTCGACTTGTAAATGATTTACAAAGTTTGTTTAAGCATTTTTGGCCTCAAACAAATCTTAATACAACGTGAATTAATTTAAATAAAATAAAATGAACTTTATAATCTGAAAAACACTCATAATCGTTTAGATTATCTTTAGACTATTTATTATTCTCACTTTATTTTTCTAAACTAGATGCCCCAGTTGGGTGTTTTAAATTAGAAAAAAAAATTATCTCCGAAACCTTGAATAGCTATTGAATTACAGCACGTTTTGTGGCTCATTTAACCCTAATATCGTCACGATTTGGCATTAGGTAGTACATGGATAAGTAGAGATGTAATTATGTTATTATTTAAACTAATTATTTGGGGATTTAAGAAGAAAAAAAATCAACTTTTGACGTTGATTGCAAAATTTGACAGTATAAATCAATAATTCTTTAAAAACATGGCATCAATTGATGATTTTGCATATTAAATTTTCTAAAAAGCTAGATTTACCTTTTTTTAAATATTTAAATTTAGAATAGATGTTAGCACATTGTTTTAATTCTAAAGGAAGCTGATGCAAATACTTCCATAAATTTATTTCCAGTTTATCCTAGAGCCCAATATTGAATTTAAATACCTTATATTTTCAACTCGAAGTAAATCTTCTCTACAGGTTGTTTATCATGGCTTCATTTAACTACAAAATTGTAAAAGCTTTTAATTTATGTTTTTGATTATTTATTTAAAAAAATTCATTTCAACTCGGCCAACTAATTTTTTTTTTTACTGTCTTTAAATCTTATAATTTATTTATAAACATTTTTTTGAATAGAAAAATTTTCAACTGAGTTTAATTTTAGCAATTTTTTTGTTGGAATGAAATTTTGGTGCTTTCAAAAAGTTGAAAATTCGATTACTTAAATTAATTGAAAATATATAAATTTCATTAAATTTAAATATTTTTAACACCACAAAATTTCATTAGCTAGATGATTTTCAAACATTAATTGCTTATCGACATATTTTAATTGTTCATTCAAGTCTACTTAATCAACTTAACATGAGCACTTCCTTTTTTTTTAATTATATGGCTTTTATTTTATATTTTAAAATTATTTCCTTTAATTTTTTCAATTCCAAATCATGAACCTTGCTAGATTATCAAATGAACTCCCAATCGAGTGTGAGTTAGAATATTTTCTTGGCTCAAAAATAATTTTGTCAAAATAAAATCTAGAAATTTTTGTGTTGCTTTCAAAAGAAATTGATTTTGGATTTCAAAATAATTCCTCTAATTTGACTTTTTAAAGCAGGATGATTTATTTTAAGATGGTTTATAGACACTTTTTGAATTACATCAAATTCTTGTTTCATATTTAAAGACTGGAATACTTTAAATAGCTATCTTTTTTATTTAGAAAGGAATTTTTGAGCCACAAAATCGAGCTTGTTAAAATTATAAATAAAAATTTATCAAAAATTGTTCACCATAAATAAACTCAGTAACAAAGGATTACAATTTTTATTACATTCTATTTTAAGAAACAAGTACTGAAAGCTTAGACTTATAATTAGAATCAGAAAAATATTTTTTTAACTAAAAGTTTTTAATTTTTTCAAAATTTTACTTAAAAGCATAAATAAATATTGAGGAAAAAAAAAGAGATGACTCAAAAGTTTTTGACGAGCACTAAGAAACTGAAGGGATCGCTGTGATGTAAGTATGAAAAGGCATGAAATCTTAAATTTATAATAAAAAAACAATTATTCAGATTAATTAGGATTACTGGTAATTCTTCTTACTTTTGCTTTGTGTGTAACAATGAAACAAAATTTTATAAATATCAATTTATTAAGGAGAAAAAGTCTTTTCGGAAAAAATTTTATCTTAGAATAATTTGAATATAAGCTAGATATTAATAATAGAAAAAATTTCATATAAACTCAAAATTTATTTTTAATATCTATTTGGATTTTATTTTAAAAATAAATATTCAATTGATTTTTTCCAAAAAAAATAAGAAAAATTCAATTTTGATTTTACATGAAGAATTAAATATTAATTTGGAAATAACATGGAAAAATATTTTTTCCAAAATTAAGGTCTTGATGGCGGGCAGAATGAAACTAAATTTTTTAATAAGTTTATTTTATTACAAAATATTAAAAGATTTTCTATCATAAAAACGTCATAAAATGAAAAACATTAAATTTGTCCCTAGCCAACTTAGACCAACTAACATAACTCAGGCCTTTAAAAATTAAAAAAATTTAAAAAGTCAATTTTTATATAAACATTTTATTTTAATTTTACCAATCCATAATTTACTCAAAAAGCGGAAATTTAAGAGGTGAAGTTTAAAACTTTAAAGTGATTTTTAATTAAAAGTTTAGAAAAAAAGTTTTTTTAATAAATTGATTTAAGCTCTAAATTTCACAATTTAACTTATTTTGGAAACGGCAGTAAACTTTAAAAATTTTATAGAAAATTTAATTAACGTAATTTTACTTAGAAATTTTTGTTGTTTTTTTTAATATAAATTTTCATTTTCTAGAAAGCATGAAAAAAACATGAAAATTTTTTTAAATTCATCCTTTGAATGTAAATGTAAAAAAAACGCGTTTTTACGGTCGTATTTTCTTGCACAAGCATTCATTGAAAATACCTTGATTTTGTGAAAGTTTTCAGGGCTATTTCTCTAGCATCTCGGTTTACACACCTAGCTATTATTTAATCCAAAATAATAAAAATTATTATTAAAAAATTTATCAATTTATTGTAGATTAAGGTAAATCAGCTCATGTCAATCTATTGATAACGGCATACAGATGTATCTGACAAGATGTCAGATAAACAAATTTTGAAGATTTTATGATTTTTTCAAATTAATTTACAAAATTTTTCTTTTTTTGTTCTAGCTTTCAAGAAAGATCTTTTTTCTAAAAATTAAAGAAAAAAATTGATTGAATAATTTTATTTATAAACAAAAAAATGTTCATGACTCATAGTTGTTAAATTTTAGATCTTGTAAAGTTTAATCAATTTTTGAGTGAAGAAAACATGTTGAAGAAAAATGAAAATTTAATTTTTAGTGTTCATTTAAATTTAACTTTTTAATATTCTAAATGGTTTCAAAATTAGGCATTGTGAAATTTGGTACAAAAAACAAAAACAAAATATTAAAAATTTCAAAGCTTAAGTTCTGAATGACCAAAACATGTTCTGTAAATTGTAGCAGCTGATACATCCTTTGTACCACCAATATACTTATTCTGTAAAACTCTACAATAAATCTGCAAAACTCAGAAAATAGTAAATTTGGGATACTACATTATATTAAAAATCCAATTCAACTTTAATGTGGTGGTACAAAGAATGTATCAGTTGCTACAATTTACAGAACATGTTTTGGTCCTTCGGAACTTAAGCTTTGGCACTTTTTATATTTTGTATTTGATTTTTGTACCAAATTTAACACAATGCCTCAAAATTAAAAATAATTTTTTTTTAAATTCAAAAAGAGAAATGTATTCAATTAAAAAAATTAATTTTATTTTTTGTTAATTCAATAATTTTACTCAGTTTTATTACATAATTAATTATCAGTGTGAAAATTATCCAATTCCATTATTTTCATGCGACTGCCATGCTAGACATAATTACATTCTGGGTTTAGCGCGAACCGTATCAGTATCAAAAACCTATTATTAATGTAAATTAAAATTTTTTCCTTTGTATTTAGAATAAATTAGAAAAATGAATATAATCAAATAGTTTTTTCTTTTCTTTTTTTAAATTGAGGAAATCGAGAATTAAACAAGCGCCCAAAAATGTCCAAGAAAAATCGAAACAGATCTAGAAAGCAAAGAAAACAGGCTAATCATCGCAAAAAATCACTAGAAGGAGCCCAGTCGAGCCATCAACTCGATCAAACCGAAATAATTCAAATTACAAATGCCAATAAAATTATCAAAATATGTACAACTATTGTTGAAAATTTTAGTCTGGAACCAGTGGGGCAAACAGAATCGGAAAGTTGTTCAAAAAAATGCCATTTGGACGAGAATACTCATCTATTCATCAAGATTAAAGTTAACCTCTTTGATTTGATGTGTCGGTTCGGTCCAGCGAACTCAGACTTGTGCATGTCCAAAATATACTACAGATTTGACTTGATTATAGACTTACTTTTTTTAATTCCACTCTTGGTGACCAACAGGGCGATGTGTGCGCCGAAAAAAAATAAAAAAAAAAGGCGTCCTGGCTACATAATTGAGAGAGATTGCCACATATTTGGCGGCTGTGTGGAAGAAGAGGCCCAGGACGAATTTTTCATCTCGTCTGGTGCTGTGTACCAATCTTGGCCTTATGTTTACGAGCCCGGATTTAAAATGACGCCTCTGGTAGACCAGGTAAGCTGGCCTTTGTCAAAGTCAGCAAATAGTGTCTTCTTAAGTGACTGCAATGGTGCTTGTGAAGATGAAGATAGTCTGGTTGAACATGACATGCTGCCCAGCTATTCTATAGAAAATTTTGGAATTAATTTGATTAATTGTCAAAAGAGAAAGAAGAGGAAAAATTGGAACTCGAATGGCTCCGAGGACAGCTACGGCTCGTCCACGGACGAGTGTTTTTATGAGGACTCGGACTCGGACGATTCCGAGTCGATCATTGCATACAAGCAAAGACACGCTGTTGGCCTCAATTGTTTTGATTTGGAGCTTAGAAATTTTAGCTGTGATTTGGCCAAGTGCTGTTCGGCAAGTCGCAGCAAATCGCCCAGAAACAAAAGAGTTATGTTTTTTAGCCAAAAGAGATGTGATTCGAATGGTGACAACTTTTGTCAAACATGTTCGAATCAAGAGTTTTTTTCGTTCAAAAAGGACAGATTGACTCACAAATATTCTTTTTCTTCCGACAATTTAGTTTTTTGATGAGAAATCTTTAAAACTATTATTTATTTTTTGTAAATTAAATATAATAAAGTTATTTTTAAAATAAAAAATTGTAAATTATGAATGATTTAATTGATTTTTTTTCAAAATTTAAATATTTAAAAAATGGCATAGATTTTCTGTTTCTTCTAAATCCTGCTTGTTCTTCTCTTAGTACACCATCCAATGCAACTCTGATTCTACCAAGAGTTATTCAGCAGCAGAGTTGTTATAAGTCTCAAAAAAAAGTCCAAGTCAGGTCCATTACACGGACGGTTTTTAGCGGTCATTTGGCCGGTCAGCTTTGCAGTCCAAAATTTTGACCGCCAAGCTGAAAAACCGCCCGCCAAAAAGTTGGCCGGTTTTTAGGCCGCCCGTTTAATTTAGACTGTTTATTTTGTTGCAAAAAACCGTCCGTGTAATAGACCGGTTTGTCTTGACCGTACCCAACACTAGCAAAAACTGCCGAATGAACAAAATGGAACAAAAGTTGGCCTGAAGCAAATCGACCACAAAAAATGGTAGAAACACATTGAACCAGTCCAAGTCATAGTTTGAGTCCAGTTAAAGACATAGCAGCACAGTAAAGACTAAAATGGAGCACAAATGCAAAAAAATCTGAAATTCAGTCATCACAAACCAACAACAAAGACTTTTTAATTTTATTAAAAACATTTTTTTTTTATTTACATTAATTAATTATCTAAAAAGAAAAAGAAAAAGAAATTTTAAAGTCCTGACTAAGACTTTTTTTTTAAAAAAAAAAATTAAAGTCTTTGGTGGGACTTTTGAAAAAAAAAAAAAAAAAAAGTCCTGACTTGGACTTTTAAACAACTCTGTTCAGCAGAATGCCTTGCTGTATATTTTTTCCTTATTCACTCCTTGTGGAGCATAGGGTCTCCATGCTTGCTATTTGTAGCAGTATTATTCCTTGCCAATAATCACAGATCATTTTGTCTTCTTTCTTTGGAAGCTTGCCTAACGGGTGATTCATAAGTAAATGGACTGAAATTAAAAGCTAATATCTCAAAAAATAAAAATGATATTAAGTTCTGTATTTTTTTTTATGTTGTGAAGAATTTATTTTTTAATAGAATTATGATTTTTAAACAATGAAAAAACAGCATCCTGGCAGATTTTTCTGAGCTTTGCATTGACCCCCGCCATGAGGGATTTCACAAAATTTAAGTCGAATTCCTTCAACTTCAATTTAATGCGGTTAATCAGCGGTTATCATAATTTCATCAATTGTTCGAGTTGATTATCTACTTTTTGAGTTATCCTTGATCTAAAATTTTTAATTAAAAAGTATTTCAAATCAAATGTTGACAAATAGAAATGTGAAATTTTAGTTAAAAAATTACAGTACAAAAAGTAAAAACTTGAAATTTTTTTTTCTAATTTTGCAAGAATGGTTCTGTAAAGAGTAAAATATTGTACAAATTGGTACAAAAGAATTCCAAGCTCTACAAAATCTGTAATTTTCTGGAAAAAGCATACCATCAAAAAATACTTGATTAAACTATGCCATATTGCAAAGCTTGGAATTCTTTTGTACTTTTGTAATAACTTTAAAAATTTTGGAAAATAAAATAACTATAGTTTTTTCGCAATGTTCAAACCGGGAAAAGTTTAAAAATAGCAAAAAAGAATTTATTACTATTTAAAAATTTTTGATTCTCGATTTAATTGTAACAAGGTTTTACCAATTGGTTCGCTGATGGAATATTAAAAATTAAATAAAAAAGAGGAATTTAATTTAATTATTTGGATACCTGAAAAACGCACATGTCCTTAAAATCGAAAAATGCACATGTGGATACAGGACGGCCTATTAGGCTAAATTAAAAAAAAATTAACAATAAAAAAGCTTTATTTTGGTTCAATCAACGTTTTGTTTTAATTTTTTTAATAATAATAATAATAATACATATAAGCTACAGCAAGTCTAGCTTGCAGAGTTGGCCTTATAGGAGGTCACCTATGGCAGCTCCTTGCACATTTTAATTTTTTTAAGCTTGATTTTTTTTTCACTTTTATTTAAAAGTTTAATTTATTTGTATCTTAGCGTTCTTTATATGTTTATTTAGTCTTACTTTTGTTTAGAAAAAGGCATTAAAATCTTATAAGTGTCTGAAGAATCTTTGCTCGTAGCCTTTCTTTTAAAAAAGAAATAAAATATTTAACAAACAAACATTAATTAACAATGATGAATGAATTTTTAATTGTTATTTTATTATTTTAACTTTTATGTACTTTTTTCATTATGTGTTTAGCTGTTTTAATTGTTGCTATTTTAATACAGTCACTGCTATATTGGCTTTACCATGCGTCTATTTTAAATGCTTTAAAATAATTTTTTGATAAAAATTAATAAACGAAAAATCGAGTTTTTTTTTATTTCAAAAATGATTATTAAAAAAACTTTAAAAAACATGATTCTTAATGGATTTGGTTACAAAAAATACAATTATGTGGTCTGTTTGGTTCAATGATATTAATAAATAAAAACATAGTCTTTATTTTTATAAAATTTCTCTTTTATATTTAATTTTTTTTATCATCGCCAAATCTGGCGTAATTTTTGAAATAAATATTAATTAATTTTTTGGAAAAAAGACACTATAATGAAAAAAATTACTTTCAAAATATATTTAATTTAAAAAAGTAGCTCTAAAATTTAATTTTTTGCTTTAATGATAATCAAAATATTTATTAAATTATCATTTACTTAAATATTTGAATGATTTTTGTGGTGTTATTTATTGCAGATTAATTAAATAATGGAAACAAAGAATTGTTAAAAAATAGTTTTATTTAGTAATGCTACAACACATAAAAGTCAACTGACATATTTTTCAAACGGATAAAAAAATTATTAAAAATTTCGTTTAGATCATTTAAGAATACGAATTAAAAATAAAAAACTTTAATTTAAAAATTTGAAATTTCAATTTTTTATTCGTTAATTAAACTTTAAAAGTAAGGAAAAATTATTTTCAAAGCCAATTTGGTAATCGATTTCAATCATTTACTTTAATAATTTTGAAAAAAGTCAATTTTTTCAATGAATATTTTGATTTTCGATTTTTTTTAATTTGACAAACAATATTCCGGCTTTTAAACAAAGTTGTATTTGTTTTTAATTTAATTTAATAGTCATTAAAAAACTGAACGCTGTGGTCTGACCATTAATTAACCAAATCAAAAAATAAGATTAAAATTAAATACAAAAATCGAAGTAAATTTTAGCTAACAGAAGTTTTATTTTTACCATTCATCTGAAAATTTTTTTTTATTTTTTCCTCTCTTGTTTTTCGAGTTGAGCATTTAAAATTAAAATCCAAAAAAAAATTAAAATATAAGATTTTGACTTTTGTTAATTTAATTATGTATTAAAAATAAAAAAATTTTAGAAATTAATTTAACTACATAAATAAAAAAATGTACATCGATATTTTTGTTAATTTAATTTCCATTCCTTAGAAACTTCAAAAATGAATTTTCACGCACTTATGGTAATGACACAAACTAATTCTAAATATTCTTCTGAATCCTTAAAACCTTTTCAAAAAGGATGAAGACGAGCTAATGAGCTCTGATGTCCGAAAACCAAACGCTTCAGAGTTCGAACAACTAGTCAATTCATTTGTTCCTAAACGCTTTTATTCAGGTAGTTTTTTATCTAATTAAATTAAATCTTTTGGTAATGTTCTTTCTTTTAAGGTGTCGAATACATCATTCAATTCAAACAGGATCCAAAATTTATCAGAGGAATAAACAGGTGTATGCTAAACGAGTCATATTTTTACTGTAAATTATGCCTAAGTGGACCTAATAAACAAAACATAATGGCTCACTGTGCCTCATATATTCATCTATTTAGATACTTTGTAACTTAAATTTTATTTAGCCTTAAAATTAAAATAATTTTTTTTAAACATTTTAGAAGAATTTGTTTCCGATAGAGTATGATCGAGTAATAAATCCAAACAAGCTAAGAGTCTCAGTGGAATATGTAATCAAACTTTTAGAAAAAGTTTCAAAGCGACGAGTTGATATGGACCAAGTACCTGAATTGGTTTTACTGGATCGTTTGGATTATAGATATCGAGAATGTATTTAATTTTTTTTATTTAATTTTTAAAAATTTAAAATAATCAAAATAGATGACTTTTAAGATATTAATCTTAAATAAAATAAGCTAAGAGATTATATTTTCCGCATTAAAAAGTTGTCTAATACAAAAATTAGAAGGAAATTTTCAGTTTCTTTTAATTTAGAAATTATATATTAGAATTATATATTAGAAATTATAATTTAGACTTTATATATTAGAAATTACATGTAAAATTAAATTGTTATGTGGTAAAAACTTTTGTGGTAAAAATTTGATATTCTTCACAGTAATTAGGATTTCAATGTCATTGTAAACGATGGCTTAGTAACTAGGAATTTAATGTCTTTGTATTGTATTTTTTTTAGAATGTAAATTTCAATTTTCGATTTTTTAATAATAATAATAGTTAAAGATTTTTTATTCTAAATTAATAGTTGGCTTCATTTTTACGAAAGTGCTTGTCTGCTTTTTTTTCTGCAATTATCTTATTGTTTGAAATAGTTCCAGTGTGGATAAAAAGATAACATTCTTATACTTTAAAAGCTTTTGAAAGTAAAAAACTTGACTTTTGAGAATTCCTCAATTTTCACTCTTCTTGCAATAAATTATTTTTTGATTAAGAAAATTTCTCAAATTTTATGTCAGCATTATTTATTAAAAAATTTAAATAATCTAGACTTTTTCGAAATGTAAATTTAAAGTTTAGATTCAAAATTAATAAGCTCGAAACTTATTATGAAATTAAATTACAATAAAAACACTTGTTTATTTTTTTTACATGTTATTTTTCCAGAAAAATTAAAAATTCTTCATATTAGGTTTTCTCTTTGTACTGAGTCAAATGATAAAAATGCTCAACATCAGGGCTATACAACTCTAGGTATTTTAAAAATTAATAAAAGGAGAAAAATAAAAATATTTATTTAAAAAATTTAAAATACACTGGTTCTACTAAAAGCACAGAATTGGTAAAATTATGGTATTTTACGTAATTTTACGTAAGTTTCGGTCAGTTTACGTAAATATTAGTCGGTAAGGATATGTAATTTTATTTGTTTGGTAATTAAAGTATAAATCAAGGAATAATTTAAAAATGAAAAAAATAATCAAAATTAATGTATCTTAGACACCAAATTAGTTTTTATTTTATCCAGATCAGAGAGAATTGGTGATTTTCTCAGTCTATAAAATCTGAAACCTTTAATAACTATAAATTTGATTTATAGTTAAAAAAAAAACTTTATTTACCAAATTTTACCAAAAATTGTGTAATTGTGCAGATAGTTGATGCAACTATGAATTTTACACCATGTTGCATTTACAGAACAAATTATAAACTTTTAGAAAAAAAGTTGTAAAATTTTTTCTAATTTTGTTCTGTTCTTTTTTACTGAACTTCACTAAACCAATTAAATATAAATAAATTAAAATAAAATATATGTAATAAAAGGTGCTACATGTTTAAGTGTAGTTTAAGAAAGAATTTAAAAAATGTTAGGAATTACGAAAAGGAAAAAATTTTATTTGTGTCAAATTGTTTTTTAATACCGCTTTTTTAATAAACTTTACTTTAAATTAAAAGAAATCCATTTAAATTAATGCAAATTAAAAATTCGAATATAAGACATATGAGCAATGGTACCCAATGTAGAAATGTAGAAAATAGATTGTGCTCAACTTGCAACATGCCAATCACTATAAGAAAATTTTTTTTTTATTAGAATAGATCAGACTTGTTTATAAGTCACAGTTTTAAGTCAAAGTTATGACTTGCACAAAAATTTTTATCAATATCTGCTTCATTTGGACCAGTTGAAAGAATTTTTTCATAATCTGGTTACATTAACAGACCACATAGGTCAAGATTAACAGCCAGGAATTTGGAAGCAACTCACCAATTCTCTCTGAAGTAAAGTCAATGATTCAATAAATCCATATTTTATACCAATAAAGTAGTTGCTTCCAAATTCCTGGCTGTTAATCTTGACCTATGTGGTCTGTTAATGTAACCAGATTATGAAAAAATTCTTTCAACTGGTCCAAATGAAGCAGATATTGATAAAAATTTTTGTGCAAGCTATAACTTTGACTTTATAAAAAAAAAAATTTAATAAAATTAATTTTTTAATAAATGAATGCCTTTGTCTTTTTTTTTTTAAATAATTTTAAATTTTTCCAAAGTCAATTTTCAGAGTTTAATATTCTCTTTAATTTTGATCTGCTAAATTTTTTCACACTGAGATGCTTTAAATTTTATGAAAGTATCGATCAATTGATTTAACAATTTATTATTCCTCTCACTTGGCTAACATTAAATCTGCTAATAAAAAATCTCCTCTAGGATTTAAATTTTTCTAGTCCCAGAGTCAGCTATCAAAAGAGACGATTTACAATTAAATTTTTAAATTTTTTTTTTGTTGAAGTTACTGAAAATTACTCAAAACACAACAGACCCGTAGATTTAAAAAACATCAAACTCAATGAGCTGACCAGTTTGAATCTAGACGAAGAAGATAGAATTCTGGAAGATAAGAGGGAAGAAATTTTGAGAAACAAGGGCTCAGTACACAATTCTTTTGTGCAGCATTTGATTGATTCCAACAGCGAAGATTTTATTTCAATGGATACTGGTGACCAGCGTTTTGTAAACCATAAATCAAATTTGCGGTACAGAGAAAGAGGATCTATGAAAAGCACCAATATTGTGGTCAAGCGTGAAAAAGAATATCGGATAGAAAATCACCATCAACTTGATAAGAGACAAGAAACTAAAAAAAGTCCAGTGCAACAAAAAGCTGAGAATGAATACGAAAAAGATGTTGAAGAAGTTTCAGACGATTATTTAAGACAATTAGCTACTAGAATAATGAGTTCAATTGAAACGGGTGATCTTAATTTTGAAGATGAATTTATTGAGTGCTGTATCAAGTATGCCGAATTGCTGATCTATAAAGAATATGTGGATTTTGAAAGTATGGACAGATTGCAAAGTTTGTTTTTTAGAGGAGATGATTTATCTGAACAAGTTCAACCTGAAAGTGGTGATAATGGACAGAATTTAAATCTATCTCCAAAAATCCCAGAAGAACCATTTCAAGAAACCATACAGAATTTTAAGGAGTCTCCAAAAATCCCAGAAGAACCATTTCAAGAAACCATACAGAATTTTAAGGAGTCTCCAAAAATACCAGAAGAACCTCAATATGGGACACATAATGGCGAAACTGATGATGAATTTGAATCTGATGAGCAATTCATTGACAGATCCAATATAAAAATTGAAAGAGATTTAGGATACTGAAATAAAAATATTTAAAAATTGTAGTTATTATTATTGCCAATTTCGTATAGATGTAAATAAATTTTTAAATTTCTACTAGTTAATTGTCACAGGAGCAAAGCTTTTGATCGGGCTTAAAATGGACTTTTTTTTAGAAATTAATTTTTTATTTGATTTAGAGTATGTCTGGCATTGATGAAATATTTGGCAGTGGCTCTGAAAATGGTAAGCTATTTTTTTTAATTAAAAAAAATTATTTCTATTTTATTATATGTAAATATTTTGCATGGTAATTTCTTGCAGTTCTCTGAAAAACCCATGAGACAAATGTAGGCCTGGTAGAACGGTTCCGTAAAGTCGGTTTTAAAACAGTTTTGAAAAGAACCGGTTCTGCGTTCAGCTTAAGCACACTATGATATTACTATAAACATGTTTTGAATGTATTTCTATTTTTACGAATTAAAGGGGAAAAATTTTTTAAATTTTAGATTTTGATATTTTAATAAATTTTGTACAATATTTTTCCAAAAACTGTAATTATTTCGAAATAAAAATGCAAACAATTTCTTGGAAAAATTGCACAAAAATTAGAACCAGTTTTAGAACCGGTCTATCAGCCCTAGATAAATGATAGCTTTTTTTTCATATTGATTTTTTATTTACATTAAGGACAATGATTGAAAGCTCCAATTTTTTTTAAATTAAATGAAATTTTCTTAGAAATTTAAAATTTAAACTTTTTTAATTCTGATATCTGACATGTTTAAAAATGTCTTTGATTTTTTTTTTTATTATTAGAAGACTATTTTTTGTGAAAAATTTGTAATTTTTCTATTTTGCTATTGTGATGCAATACCAAGATAAAGAGACGAAAATGTTTAGGAATAGAACAAATTGCTGGATTTTGGATTACCTGTTTTCTTTGGTATTGTGAAACTCAAATACAAATTGAACAAAAATCCTTCTTTTTTTGATTAATTGAAATTAAAGTTAATAAAATATACTTAAAAAAATACTGCAACAAAATGCAACATACTTTGTTGCACCTTTTTAACCTAAAATAATTTTTCTCATGTTTGAATAAGACAAAAAATAAAATATCAATAATATTTAAATTGATTATTGGTTTAATTTACTAAAAAAAGAAAGTAATGATTTTATTTTAGGTTAAAAAGGCACTTTGTTGCTGTATTTTTTTAAGTATATTTTATTAACTTTAATTTTAATTCATCAAAAAAAGAAGAATTTTTGTTCAATTTGTATTTGAATTTCACAATACAGTTTTCTTTTTCAATTTTAGTTTCTGAGAAAGAGAGATAACATGGGAAAGTAAAATCCAAAATTGATCCAAATAAAGATATATAAAGGTTTAAAATTTAGATCCCATTTTATGCTTGACAAAATTTTTATTAAATTTAACCTTGAATTACAACTTTTTTTAAATTCATCTATCATTGAAATAAAAATTAATTTAAAGTCAAAATTTTTACAAAGAAACTTGGTTTCTTTGGAAAATTGAAGTTTCAGATCAAATTTTAAGATCAAAACGATCATTGAAAATTTTAAAACTTAATGAATTTAATGATTTTAATAATTAAAAAAAAAATACTAAACATTACTAGACATGGTATTTCAAATAATGGTTCATTATCAAATTAAAACCAGAATGATTGATCATTCATTCAAAATAGAATAATTTTATTTATCCAATTAAACAAATTATAAATTTTAAAACATTAAAATTTTTGTCTTTTTAAGTTTTTATTAAAATAAATAAAAAAATTTAAATCTATTTAAGCTCAATAAAAAGGGATATTTTAAAATATAATTTAAAAATTTAAATAAAATTTTAATATATGAAAATAAACTTTTCATTTCATAACATATCAAGTAATTGCTTAGGAAAAAATTTATTTTTTCTCTATTATTAAAAAAATATTACATTTGATTTTTTTACTCTTGATCTCAAACTTCAATGCCGTTTCTTTTTGTCTAGCGATTTTATAAAATACCATCGTACAAGACTTTTCAACTGATATCTTCATTTTTCACTTGCAAAGCCAGTGTTCTTTCCGGAATTGGACTTGAAAAATATTCAAATTAAAATTAGAAAAATTAAGATAGAGAATAACAGAATACACATATTTAAATGTTTGATTTTGAAAATACAGTACAATTTAAAACATACTTGTACATTTCTTTTCCTCGACTTTTCCTCAACTCTTCCTTTCCTCTCCTAAGAGTTGAAGAAAGGAATAGTCGAGGAAAAGAAAAGTTGAGGAAGAGTTGAGGTCCTGTTCTGATATGGTATTTTATTTTTAGAATAGAATGGACTGCTGAATTTTGAATTAATTCTTATCTTTTGATTTAGTTTCTGTAAGAGATTTAAGACATGGAAAAGAATAATCTAAGATAGATCCAATTAAAGACTTGTATAGGTTACCTGAATGTGTTAAATTTTAGGCCCCATTTTTTATTTGATAAGATTTTAATTAAATCCAATATAAAATAACAACGTAATATCTTCTATCATTGAAGCAAATGTTATTATAAAAAGCTGCTTTTAAAGTTAATCAACAAGCTAGTCCATATAAGATCGATTAAAACTTCATTTATTCAAAATAAAATTTAAATTTAATACACTTTTAATAAAAAGAATAAAATTAATTAGGTATTAAAAAATTTTAAAAAAAAAATTTAACATTTTAATGTATAAATTAAAAATTTTAAATTTTTTGGCTAAGACTTTTAAAAATAATTTTTTATAAAAAGTGCAGACTTAGATTTTTTTGGGATAATTGTTTCAGCACACTCAAAAATAGTTTTAGCACACCTTTAATATCTATCAAACACACTCACTTAATAACAACTCTAAATTACTGTTCTGCACACTCAAAAAAATTTTTTCAAACTGAAAGAAAAATCATCTTAATTTTTTAATTTTTTAAAGCCTAAATAACAAACTTTAAAATTTAAAAAAAATCATTTCAAAGTTTGAAATTTTCAGCTTTATTATTGTTTAAAAAAAACAACTAATAAAAAAGTTTTTTGAAATATAATTAGAAATATTGAAACTAAAATTAATTAATAAAACTAAAATTTGATTTCTTAATTAAAAGTGGGTTAAAAAGTTTTCTATGAATTTTGCTGGATTTACTAAAAATTACTAAAAAAGGTGTGTGGAACAGTGTTAATGATGTTTTTAAGTATAGTGTGTTTTTTAGATTTTAAGGATGTGCTGAAACGATTTTTAAGTGTGTTAAAACGATTTTTTTAATGACTGAAAATTTATTTTGGGACTTTTAAACAACTCTGTGACAGATGTAGAAACAAATTGTGTTTTTGTTAATAAAAAAAATTTTATTTCTAGAAAGCGATGAAAAAGAACTGGAAGAACACGCAGAAATGGACCAAGCTGAAGAGGATGAAGAAGAACATGAGAGCAATAATGAGGTAGAACAAGAGCAAGGTTCTGGAAGCGATGAAGACATTGTAAGCAAAGCGCCAAAGGCTGCAGCCGAAGTGTTTGGTGATGAGCTAGCCGATTTGTCTGACAGCGACAAGGGCGAGCAAGAATTGGAAGAGCAAACAAACGAAATGCACCAAGAGGAGGAAGAAGAAGAAGAAGAAGAAGTAGAAGAAGAAGAGGAGGAAGAGATTATTGACATTGAAATTCCAAGAGTCAAAACTGATCTGGGAAACGAAGTCAATTTTGTGAAGCTACCAAACTTTCTTAGTGTTGAACCAAAACCATTCGATCCGGAGACCTATGAGGATGAGAATCCGGCCAAAAGTGACACTTTGGATGAAGAAGGAAAAACTAGGGTCAGACTCAAAGTAGAGAACACAATTCGCTGGAAATACGAAAAAGACACTGACGGCAATCTGATGAAGCAGTCGAATGCCAAAATTGTCAAATGGTCTGACGGAAGTTTGTCTCTTTATCTTGGCAATGAAATATTCGATGTTTACAAGACAGCTATTCAAGGAAATCAAAACCATTTGTTTGTTCGCCAGGGCAATGTGTTGCAGGGTCAAACTGTGTTTAAAACAAAGTTGACTTTTAGGCCCCATTCAATCGATTCCATGACACATAGAAAAATGACCATGTCTTTGGTGGAAAGTGGCTCGAGGACAAAAAAAGTCAAAATATTAAATGAATTGACCAAAAATCCGGAGAACAAGCGCCTAGAGCTTTTGAAACAAGAGGAAGAAAAGCTGAAGGCAGCGTCAAGGAGACAAAATCAGCAAAGGCGGATGAGAGAAAAGTCGCATCAAAAAGGTCTGTCGGCTAAATATTTGGAGGACAGATACAGTGATGATGACAATGCCATTTCGCTGTCAGAAATAAAGAGTAAATTCAAACGAGGCTCCAGGAATGAGAGCAAGGTGTCCATTTACTCGTCGAGTGATGAATCGGATCGCGACAGGCGATTGAATAAGGCCAAGGTAAACGACTATGAGAGTGATGAAGATGAAAGTGAGAGTGATTATGATGACCGACGCAAAAGTGCGTCCAAAAAGAAAAAGAAAAGAGTTGTTAATGAAGATGATGACGAGTAAGGTGCTTGTCATTCTGTTTTTCAAGTATCGATACTTTGAGACTATTGTTACATTTATTTGAACTAAATTTTGTATCATAATAAAAATTGTTTAAATTTTGTTCAAGTTTAAAAAAAGAAAAAATTTTGGGTCTAAAACCTCAAACTAATTAAATTTTTTTTTTTTTTTTTCTCAGTCAATTTATTTAGTTTATTTAAAAAATTTTAAGCCTCTTAGGTAAGTTGAAAAATAAAAAAATCTGATTTACAAATCACATTAAGTTTCATAAATAATTAATCCATTTGAAATTTTATAAAAATTTTAATGTCTAGATTACATAAAAGAGAGATGAGAAAAGAGAAAAAAAAATTATGAAAGGACGGTTTGCACGTATTTTCACATCAAGATATTGGGCTTATTTACACGTACTAATAAAAAAGAATTCTTGTGTGTAAAAAATATGATTTTATTTTTTTTCCAAATTGTCTCATTCCAGACTTTATGCTCTTTCATAATTGTATTTGATGTATTTTGTCGAGTGTTCAGTTCTTAAGATTTTTTTGCTCAAAAAAAATGTATTTTTTAAGTATCTCTACTTTGAGTGCGTATATCTCTGGAATGAGGCAATTTGGAAAAAAAATAAAATCATATTTTTTAAACACAAGAATTCTATTTTATTAGTACGTGTAAATAAGCCAAGTTTATTTTCATATTTAAAATTTTAAAATGTCCTTCTTTATTGAACATTAATAGGTTTTAAAATTTTAATTGATTTTAATGAAAACTTACATTTAAAGACAAAAAAATATACTTTTTTAAAATTTTAAATTTATTAAAGTAGAAAAATAAAATTATTTCAGTTTGAATGAATGGGTATAAAAGTTTTAAATTTGAATTTGTGAATTAACTTAACCTGAATTATTTAAATTATTGATTGTTTTTGTTAAATAAATTAGAGATCAATCATTTTAATGTTAATTTGATAATGAACCATTATTAGACAAAACATGTCTATTAATGTTTAGTATTTATTTCTTAAAAATTATTAAAATCTTTAGATTATTTAAGCTTTAAAATTTTAAATGATCCTTTTGATCTTAAAATTTGATCTGAAACTTCAATTTGCCGCAAACCGTCCTTTAATTAAAATTTTTCTTTAATTTGTATTCTTTTTAAAGTATTTATAAAATTATACAGTGCTTTTATAAAAAGCCCAGAATGGGCTTAATTACGGAATTGTGCGTAATTTTACATTATAGTAAGCTTAGGTGATCTTTAAACAATTTTGGTCGGTAAGGATGTGTAATTTTTGGAAAAATTACGTAAACTTATATTAAATACGTAACTTTTAGTAAAATCATTACAAAATTCTTACGGCCAAAAAAAATAAAACTAAGTTTGTTTGGAAAATTTTGATATATCATCGAATTTATGGATGAATATTTTATCCAATTTTAATTGATTATTTTTCCTTTTAATTTATTTAATTGAAGCTTCAGTACGATACCATTTTTTTTAAAGGAAAAATTTTAAAATTCTTATAAAAAATTTCGTTCTAAATTGAAAAATTGTTTAAAAAAAATATTTGAAAAATATTAGAAATATATGACTAATATGAAATAATATATTGACTAATTGCCTAGAACATTAAAAAATTCTCTATTATACTTGATAATTCAGCGTTTATTTTGCTTGTAATAAACATAATAAATTTTTCTAATAAAGAAGTGTACTTAAGACAGTCAAGTTAGGTACACTTAAAAGATTAATTTGATCGTTTTGGGATTTTATAAATATTAATTAGCAATAAAATCTTATTTACGGTTTCTTGAGGGTTTAATAAAAGCAATCGCAAATTTTAAAATTAAAAAATAATTCAGATCGATTTTAAATAGATTCTCCAAATTTTTTACTGTATTAATTTGACACAAAAAAATGTAATTTTACAATGCAAATTGAAGTTCATGATCAAATGTAAATTTCAAATAAAAATTTTTAGTTATTGAGTTTAATAAAAAGGTATTATTAATCAATTTTTTAATATCATATGACTAAACTTTATTAAACATTATTTGTTTAATCAATAATTAGATTGAAAATTATATGAATTTTTATCTTAAGTCAATAAAATTCTTAATCAATATTTTGAAATTTTGCAATTCAAAATTTAACTTTGTTTCGCTGTTTTATATTTTAATTAATATTAAAATATCATTTAAAGTCATAATTTGGATACCTTATAGTAGATTTTAAATTTGTCTTTAAAATTGTCAAATAAAATTTTAAAAGAATCAATTAAAGGTCAATTAGAAAAAAAGATTTGTTTTTTTTTTTAAATTAAAATAATAAACATCTTATGTTTAATATAAAAAAAAAATTAAAAAATCTAATTTCATCGTTTTTTTTATACTGAACTTCAAGTTGCCATTTTACAAAAATTAGCGTAAAATTTTAAAAATTTACGTCAATTAAAAAAGGCCCAAAAAATTAGAATTTTTGAACTATTTTGTTAAATTTCAGCAGATATTTTATTTTTTTTAAACTTCTTTGTAAAATTTTACGGTCTAAAACTCTTTCTGCAAAATGTATCAGCTGATGCAAACTTTGTATTACCAAAATGTATTCTCTGCACTAATTCTATGCAAAGAATAATAAGTATTAACAAATCATTAAAATCAAATTGCAGAATTATTGCAGAGCTGAAATTTTGAAAATTTAATTTTTAATTTTATATTTTATTTAGCTTATTTTTTGAAAAAATGGGCTCAATCATTCCTGTCTAGATTTTGATCTTAGGTCTTTATGATTGAGTTGAATTATTTCAATACTTTTTAAATGAATATTTTACTTTCATAAAAGCTTCAAATTTAAAAACTGTTTTATTGCATTTTTTTTATTTTCTTTTAATTTAATATCCTATTTTTAATTAGAGTTAAATGAGCTCATCACGTAAGTCATCTGCTTCCTCGATTCGTTCAATTTCATCCATTAAACCCAAAATACCACACCAACTGCCTAAATTATCAAATGCGAAAAAAGATGTAGAAAACAAGTTTTCTTTTGTAAATGATGTGAATGAACAAGATATTAAAGACAAGGCTCTGCAAAGATTTAACATCATGATGAAACAACTAAACGAGACCTCTGTTTTGAATAGCAAAAATAAAGAGAATAAGCGAGTTCCAAGTGGAAAATTGACTCCACTGAGTCCAACGACTGGCAAAGTAAAAAAACTGAGTTTGCAAGGATCAAGAATTGGTGATAAATGCATGGGAGATGTGATTGTAAAAAAAAATCGCCTAAGTCCTTTAAGAAAAAATGAGAGTGATTCGGATGACAGTGGGAGTGATGCTGATTTTAGGAAAAATCTCAAAGCTCCAAATGAACTATTGCAAGAGTTCTTGGTATATGTTATGGATAAAAAATGGCAAGATGCCCATAAGCTGTGTTCGTTCATTCTAATGTATGAACCAAACAATAAGACTGCTAAGGATTTTTTACCTTTGATAGAATCAAAATTAAGTGAGTCGAGTGATGAAGAGGATCAAGATACTGAATCTAGTGATTCAAATGACGAGGATGATGATGAAAGTGATGAGGAAAGCGATGGAGATACTGACAGTGATGAGGAGGATACTGAGTCTGACATAAACGTTGACTCTGGAAATGATCATGTATTAGAGAATAATCTAGTTTAAAAAGTGACCAAATAATGAGAAAATTTTTCCGTCCAATATTAAGCAATCTTCTGTTTTAAAAATTTTTTTAAATTTGAGCGATTTTATAATTATTAATTTAAAGCCTTAATAAATTTATTTTAGTTTTTTATTAATTTTTATTCAAAAAAATAATTTCATTAGTTCAACACTTAAACCCCCATTTGGCACAGACTTGTTTTTAAGTCACATGTTTAACTCAAAATTGACTTAAAAAAAAAAGTGATTTTTTTTGAATATTGCAGTTTTTTTTCGTTCCAAGCAGTCATGACCACGGCCATATGAAATTTTCGTTGCAGTTACTTTTTCCGCGATACTTTTACGCGCATCAATAATAATACTTTTTCCATGAATGGAATTTTAAGATTATAATTAAAAATAATTAATATTTCAATACATTTACTGAATACATATACTTTTTCCGTGACACTTTTTCCGCGCGTACGGAAATAGTTTTATTTTTGATGCAGAAAAATTATCTTTTTCAATGCGCAGAAAAAGTCTTAAATATGTTTTATACAATTTTTTATTAAAAAAGATAGTTTAAGAAAATTTTTTGTATCCAATTAAAATTAAGAATAAAGAATAAAAAACAAAGACAAATTATAGCATAAAATAAGAATATTAATTTTCTACCAAAATTATGTTATTATGTTCACCTGAACCTATAAAAAAGTTCGAAACAGATGGCAAATTATCGCTGCTATTTCCACTCGAATTTGAGCTATGATCTGTTAAATCTTGAGGAAGTTGGTGCGTAATTCTTTTTGGTGGCATAATTGTATCCACACATCCAATTGAATGTCTACCATTTTTTGGTTTATTGTTTCTATTGCGAGTAAATAAATAGTCATTTGCCAACAAGCTTTCTCCTTTATGCCACATTTGATCAATCGAGCCTTCATCGTCGGATGTTCCATGCTGACCATTATTCAAAACATATTCCAGCTTTATATTTTCTTTGCTCATTTCAATTTTCAATTTTGATCATATAATTCTTAGATTGAGTAAATGTATTGAAATATTATTTATTTTTAATTATAATTTTAAAATTCCATTCACGGAAAAAGTATCGTGGAAAAGTAACTGCAACCCATTTACTCAATCTAAGAATTATATGATCAAAATTGATATTAAAGCGTCAATTATTTTGATTAAAAGTCACTAGAAAAAATTTCAATAAAATACAGTTATCATAATCTAAAAGTATTACTTGTCATTTACAATAGTAAGTGATAATTATTATAATATTACATAGAACTAAAATATTTTAAAAGATATTTTTTTTAATTAAATAGAACTTATAACTATTAATTGTCAATAATTATCCGGCATAAATTTTAATTAATTGAATCTTGAAAAAAATTAAATGTCAAAAAAAATTTGCATCAATTACTGTTTGATAATGTACTAGAATCATTCCAGGATTTGCATTCAGTTCAAAGTCATAATGTGAAGAATTTTTTGGGTTCCTTTCCAGCCGCACATCAATTTAGGAAATGTAAGAAGTGTAAGGTAACTAAAATAGCAGTCAAAAAATTTATTAAAAATTAAAAGTAAAAGAAAAAATTAATAATTATTTTATTTTAAGAATTATTTATAGCATAGATTTCTTAATTTTTTAATCTGATAAAATTGGTTCATTAACTGATGATTTTTTTAACTTGACTTTGAACGATGCATAAAATGATATTTAATTAAATTTTGTGACAACTAATACTTTTAATTTACGAATAATACATTAAATTGACTTTTAATTTAAATGACGTTTAATATCAACTCTAAATTTAATCGTGATCTGAACGATTTCACTTTTGCTCTGAAAAAAATCAAAAATTAGCTCAGAAGTATATTAAATGATCAATCAAATGTTTGGTATACACTGATTTGAAACCCAATTGAACGAAAATAATAGAAGAAATGAGTTCTTGGTAAATATCGAAGGATATTTCCAGCCAAACAATCAAAGCGAAAGAATTTTGAATGCGTTAATTGGCGTTTTACATGATGTTATCGATGACTTGTAAAAAAAAATTTTTTACATTTATTTTTCAATGATTTTGTTTATTTTATTTTCATATTAAAAATTCAAAAATAAAGTTTTATAAACAAATTTTTGTAAAATATATTCGTACAATCATAATGAAGTCCTTAATCATACTCATGATTTTGTATTCTTAGTATATTCTTGGTATTTTCAAGAATACATCTAAGTATTCTTTTGAAATATTTTTCCAGAGTATCCTGGAATAGACCGAGAATACATAGGAATATATTTTCGAATAAAGTTAAGTATTCCTTTAAAAGTTTTGTATTTTTGTATTTTTTGAGTATTCTGGAATATAAAATTTAAAAATTGTGTATTTTTTTTTTAAAAGAAAACTTAATATACATCAACATTCATATATAGGTTCCAAAATACATGGTCGAAAACTACGTTTGTAAGATTTATGTATCCTAAATTTTTATACTACAAAATAAAACAAAATTTTTTAATTATAAAAATGTAAATAAATTTTATTTAATGATTTATTAATATTTAAATCACTCTTGGGCGACCTGATCTTATTTTCACGGAAGTTAAATTTTTTTTTCCAATTCTTCATCTTGTCTTTTCTTTTAGCCAAACAGTTTTTTTGTTGAATCTTTATTGGGATTACCAATTCTGGGCGTGTGGTATTTGAAACTTTTGGATCCGTTGGATAATAGCTTTCGCATCCATATAACGCATCATCTTGAACAGATCTTCTATAACCTGTTTTGACTTGTTAATGATGCCGTACAACTTAACTTTTTCATTTATGGTGTTGTGAATGTGTTAGTTTATGCTTTTGAACAGACTAACGTTGGTGTTTCTGTTGTGGTAGTGCAACAAGATTGTTGCGGAACACTGTGAACCACGTCGCTTTGCTAAATTACAGCGGCACTGGTAGCTTAAGCCGTTCTAGGTTGAATTTGACCAGACCAGACTAGACCAGACCAAATTTTTTCAGATTCGAGAAAAGGTTGAACTTTTTCTGCGCTGGCCCGTTCTCTTGTTTTTCATCTTCGTCTGACAACAGTGAGTGGTGAGCAGGAACATTCTCGTATTCAAGTTCTTGATTTTTTATTTTTAGAATATTAAATTTAAGAATACTGATAAGAAAAATTTATTTTTAAAAAAGATAATTGTTTATTTTATTTACTTTAATTAAGAAAAAATGTAATAAATTAGTACAAAAATTTGAAATAAAATTAAAGTTAAATCAGTAAAAATATAATATTAAATAAAAAAATTAAAATTAATTAATTTATTTATTTTATTAGCAAGAGTTCGACATTAATGTTATGGGACATATAATCAATAAAACAGAGCTCATTTAATATAATTTAGAGATCATGTTTATCTTTTTTTGAGCACAAATTAATTAAGAGCACATTTCATTTAGTTAGTTTAAAAAATTAAATATGAATGAGCACGAATGAATTAAAATGGAGCTTAATTAAATTAAATTTGGAAGCACAAGTGAAATTATTTAGAGCTCGATCGAATTCGATCCATTATTTTTATTGTAAGAATTAATCAAAAATAATTTTTTTTCATATTTAAATTTCTTAAAAATTGTTGTAAATTTTAATAATCGTTTTTGATCTTTCACGAACATGTTCAAAAATTTAGTAAAAATCTGCAAAAACTTTACAAAATTTTCTTAAAGAACACTTCATAATAAAGGATTTAAATTAATAAAAGATGAAACCAAAGTTATTTGTTACCTGCTTTAAACGGGTAACTCATTTAACTTTTTTCTATTACTAGAAAGAAAGGCATAGAATGAATTTCATAAACTAAAAAAAATAGATAAATTAGATGAATTTTACTAGATATTTTATAAAAACACTAGATTATTTTATTTATTTGTTAACTGTACTGAGCTTATGCTCCTTTAGAATAAAATAAAAATAAAAAATAAAAAAAATGAAGTATTTATTTATTTTATTTGAAAAATAATTTAGGAGTTGGACTCCAGGGCAGTTTCGAGCGGTTTAATCCCTCTTTTCAGCCCTCTTATTAGTAAATTTTTTATTAGAAAAGTTAGGGTGTTTTTGATTAAAAATTTTCAAAAAAAATGAAGTAAAATAAGCTAAAATCAACTGAAATTAAAAAGAGATATTTAAATATAATGTAGCCTGCTTTATTGTGTTTACATAGTTAAGGCTTCCAGAAAAAAAGAAATAATTTTAAGGTAGCAATAGAGGTTTAAAATACTATTTTTTTTTAAATTTTTTCAAAAGAAAATAAAGGCTTATTTTGTATTTTGATGGAGCTTTTGCTTTATAATAATGTGAATAAAATTAATAAAGACAAGTTCATTTAGTTGTAAAATCGCCATTCACAAGTTAAAACTAAGGACTTAAAATATTTAAAGAAATTAAAATTTGTTATAATTTTATCTTTCATTATCGAAAATAAATTTACTTATTTTTTCAAAAATATGTATAAAAATGGTTACATAATCTTTTATTAAAAAATTTCAGTATATTTCTTTTATTTTTTAAGGCCACCAAATTTATGATTGTATCGCCACATTAGATACTTGATTCTCTTGTTTATTTCGTGAAATTTATTCGAATTTTTAGCTCTAATCTGACTTCCTTCAAACCTAAGCTGTCTGCTTAATCTTTGAAGTTCGTTTCCTCTAAATCCAACTAACCACTTTGGTCCGTTAATTAAATCAACTGGATTCACACTTCCATCACCAAGTATATCTATGTAATCGTTTTGACCAAATGTGGCCTTTTTTTCTGACCATGACTTCTTGCTTTTGAATATTGGCATTGGAATTGGTATGCTATCGTCTTTGGGATCCAATCTAGGCAAAAGACCTTTTAATTTACATTTTTAAAAGTCGTCAGATTTTGTTTATTTTTTAATTAACCTCCTTTATAAACTTTATTGTATTCATAGCCGATATTCCGGAAATACTCTCCTCTAGTTTTGTATCCTCGAGTCAAATTAAAACAATAAGTTGGTTTATTGACCATTATTTGAAATGTATTTGACCACATGCGAATCATCTTATTTCTAGTGATTTAAATTTATTCAAAAAATTTATTGTGTTATAAAAAAACAAAACATTTATTTTCAAAAAAGCTAAGTTTATTACTAATATACTAAATAGGTTTTTAAAATATATTTTTTAACAAATAAACTTAACTTTATTGTACTATTTAGGCCATTAATAAAAATTTTAGATCAGCATTAATTTTTTGTTTTATTTAAATTAAGCGAAGTGGTTAATAATATATTTTTTTCCCTACAAGATTATTTTATGACCAGTACATTCATTTTTAAGCTATCTGCATTTTATTTTTCAATCATATGAATTTAATTTTTAAAAATTTTAGCATAAAATCTGAGAATATTTTTCTCTGATTTACACTCGAAACTATTTTTTCTCAAAGAATAAAGTCAGAGAATCATTTTAATCATTATATCTTTTATTTTTTATTTTGAAAAAAAATTTTTTTTTTAAATTTAACTTTTTTATAATATAAAAAAAATCCTTAATCTGAAGACAGAGTTTAGAACATTTAAAAGCCTCATCACCAGGGCTTATAAATACGATTAGTTTAAATCATTTAGACCTCGAAAGACTGATTAAATAACTTTATATAATTTTTAAAATATTTATTAATAAATTGTTTATTTTTACATTTTTTTAAGATTTTTAATTCATCAAACATTATATGACTCAAGTTTTTAAAAAACACATTCGTAATTTAAAGAAATAAATTTTTTAGTACCTCAAATTTATTAAAATTTACCTCAAATTTAATAAAAAATTTCTCAAATTTAATAAAAGACTATTTTTTTATTAAAAAAGTAGCAAAATATAAAAAAAGTATTCAAATAAACCGATAGCCTAAATTAAACATGAGTCTGAAACGATGTTCATTTAATTGACTTAAAGATTAAAATTATATAAATAAGATCTTTTTTAAAAATTTATTTTAACAGTATTTTAGATTCTAAATATTTCATTAAAAGCTAGAAAAAACACTTAGTGTGGACAACAAAAGATGGGAGATTTTTAAAATAGGATTGATAATCGCAGAAAAACTTGGAAATCAATGGTAAGACCACACATTATTTTGCAAGGGTCTAGATAATTTTAAAACATTTTAAATGCATATTTTTTTTATTTAATAAATGAATAATTCAAAATAATTTTTAAAAAGTTTTTATTTTTATATATTTTGAAAACATTTGATTGAAACATTGCGCAAATAAAATGAATGCCATTTAAAATATAAAAATCATCATCAATAAAAAAATAAAAACAATTTCAAAAAATTCGAAGAATTTGGATTTGATCAAACTTGAAGAGTAGTCTGAACTGTTTTGGAAGCAAGGGAATAAAACATTTTGCTAAAAAATGTTAAACCTTTTTGTCCTCCTGGAATGTAACTAACAACATACCTTAGTTAAAATTAAAATTAATTAATAATTAAAAAGAAAACTTTTGACTAAATTTTAATTTTCAAAATTTTAGAAATAAATAAAACTTACCAGATCAATGTTCCAATTTGAAGAACTGCAAATAGAAGGGTAATTAAAACACTTTTGACAATCATTGCGTAATAAATTGTCGCAAATAATGTCGTAAAATATGATAGAGTAAAAGGAAGACGCGCTATATTAAAAAGATGCTTGAGATGACTTTTTACACCCCACAAAATTGAAAAGCTGGCTATAAAAAAAAGACTGCCTAAGCTGAATAAAAGCACAAATTTTCTGGATTTTAACACTATAACTGGAATATACAAGCTAGCCAAACTCATACAAAATACTCCCATAAGCAAGCAGATCATAAATCCTATGATTCTTTGAGTTTTTGTCTTGAATAAGTTAGTTTGTGTAAAGTTGTTATTATTTTAATAAAAATAAATTTACTAATTTAGGACAGAATGGATCGTTGTCAGCTTCTTTGAACCATGTATCTGTTTGGTCATTTGTCTCCAATGGTGGGCTTGTTGTATTTATATCTTTGCGGAGAACGCTTTTATTAAAAAAGTCAAAGACAGTGTTTTTTGCGTCCGATAAACCATTTGCTGAACTACTTCCACTTTTAGTTTCATTTACAAAATTTTTCAATTTAGAGTAATTCGAATTCATATTAATAATGTAATTTTGTTGTTGTTTTTTTTTCAAATAAAATTTTTTTGATTAATTTTTAATTTAATGTTGATGTTAAAAAACAATTATTTAAATTTTTTTTAGGTTGATATGGTCTTTGCAAAATAATCTGAACAAAATTTTACTAATCCAGGTGAATTAAAGGTTTTAAATAAGAATTTTGAAAAATATTTTAGGTCTTCAGATAAATAAATTTTATAATGATGAATTGACGGTTTTTTTATGCATTAAAATTGCTTAATTTTGTACTTATTTTTTCTTCAAAATTTTAAAAATAATTTTGAAGAAAAAATAAATCATAAAATAAATTTTTCGAAATAATTTTAAATAAGAAGAAGAATATCAAACTAGTATTTTGGAGTTTAAACAAGCTTGAAATATGTGAATCGTCTTTTTGATAATGTTTTAATGAAAATAAATTAGAGACTAATATTGTGCTCAAAAATATTAAAGTTCTTCAAAATTAAACACTGCACTAAGCTTTTTCTTTTAAATTTAAAAAAAAATTAAATAAATATTTTTATTTAAAATAAAGCGTTGGTGTTGCAAATTTAAGAAAATAAAAATCTTTAATGAATGAAATAAGCGATTTGATTCATTTGATTCAGAAAAGTACTTATTTTTCTTATTTTAAAATCAAAAAAACTAAATGCTCATATAACATTGCTGCAAATTAAGAATTAAAAAAGTCAAATTAAAGAAATTTTATTTAAAGAAATTAATTAAATTTTATTTTTTTTTTATTTTCTATTAAAAAATGATATACAAAAAAAATCTTGCCAATTAGAAATTTTAAAAATTTCACTTGATTTCGTTTAGATTTTTAATTTTATTTAATCAAAAATTTTCTTTTGGCTCATTAGCCTCGATGGTTTTATACGCCTCGGTTTCGCTAAAGAAATGGTAATCTCTCTCTAAAGCAGTGTTTGATTTAAAGCCTCTGAATACTTATTTTTCTTATTTTCCTATTTTATTACATGAGACAAATTTACTAAAGATATTCTTTTTATTTTAGCAGTCTGGGCGATTTTTCTAAATTTTAAATTTGACAGATTCAAAAGTGATGCTGCACATTACACGACGGAATCAAGGCATTATGAAATTTCATTAAAAACTTCTAATACAAAAATAAAATATATTTTAACTTTTTTATAAAAACTTGATCTGCAAATTAAATAAATTGAAATAACTTTTGTTTCTCCTACTGCAGAAATATGAAAAATTGTATCCTTTTTAAAAGTTTTATAAATCAAACGCAATTCATTTGCACAGATTTTGCAGACTTCCAGAAAAAAAGTTGCTTCTCTTTTTGTATTTGCAGAACAAGTTTAAGACATTTTAAAAAAAAAGTTATAATTTTTTTTATTTTTATATTGGGAGTTTTGTATGAAATTTCAAAATGCCTGGAATCAATTTTATCTTTAAGTTAATGATTTTTTTCAATTCAAAACTATTTTAGATGCAAAATTTAAATTTTTCGTCTTTATTTTTGTAATACTATGGAAAAAAGAAAACCATGATTAAAATAAAATCAAAAATGTTTTACAGATTAAAATTGTTTATTACTTTTAAGTTTAAATAAAAAATCTAGTTTCCTTTTCAAGATTTCAGTTTGAAATTAGAAAAAATCCAATTACGACGTTATGTCTTCATGGACCCTAAGTACATTAATGTAGACTGCCAAAAAAAAGCAAATACAAGCGAAAAAAAATTGTTTTCTTATCAATTAGGCAATTAATTTTGTTCAAAATTTTTTATTAAAAATTAATTTTTACATACCTTCAATTAAATTAAAGAAATTAAAAATTAGCCTTTATTGATTAAATTTTTGACTTTATCTCTTGAGAATATTAAAAATGTCTAATTTAATACAATTTTTATTTTTTTGTCTTCGAGTTAATTTCTGTAAATTAAACTCAGTAAACTTTTGAATATAATAAATTGGGAAAAAAATTCAAAAAATCATGGAATTTTAAAAATGCATTAAAATAAATTTTTGACATCAAGAAGACATGTTTAGACGCTTGAATCCTTCCATTATTGAAAGAAATACCAAAACATTGATTAAAAAGATTTTAAATAAACATTTATTGATGTTCAATTAGCATAAGCATTCATTTTTTTTCTCTTACATTTAATCCAGCAAACAAAAAAAAAATTCTAAAATACATAGATAATTTTAGATAATTGTTAATTAAATTGTTTTAAAAAAAAAAAACTTATTTCGTGCTTTTAAAGACAGGAATTTGCTCTCTGCGTCAAGGACTTAGAAGAATAATTTTTGTACCAAAAAGCAAATCCAATCAATTAAATTCAGGTAAGATTTATTAGCTATTTAAGTATTTGGAATTTTAAATTTAAAATAGACTCGTCTCGAACTACGGAAACCTGGGAAACACAAAATAAAACCGAAACGCTTTGGGTAAGACTTTAGATGGCTTTTTTCAAAAAGTTCAAAATCTCTGTTCCATTTATTCTGGTCAAAGACAAGCTATTTGACTAATCAAGGACTTGTTTCTAAAAACAACTTAAATTTTAAGTTTTCAATAATTTGAATAGAAAAAAAAAGAAGTTCTTCTATTTTTAAAACACTTTTTTTAAAAATCAGTCAAAAGTGAATTAATTTTGTTTCTCGTACAGAATTAGCATTATTTTATTTTTTTTGTTTTATAACTCTCTTTTTAATTGAGTAAAAAAATTGAATATTAATTATCGAAAAATATTTTTTCCATCAAATTAAACTATGAACAATTTTAGTAATCAAATTAGATAAAATCTTTTCTATCATCAAAAGAATTAAGTTTGAATTTATTTTAAAGTTTAGCTTCAAGAGTTGGCAAACTTACTAAGCGTACTCTTTTGTCTTCTATTTGGCACAACACAAAGGTCCAGCACCAGTCGGACCCAGTGTCACTTTTTGAGAGCCTAATTAAAAAAAATCAAAACTAGAACATTTGGCCAGCAGGTTAATTGGCAAACAATTTTCGGATCAAATAGTTTGTCCCAAATTTGGAACTTAATTTGAAGACCACGATTTAAGCAAGAGATAAAATCGTGCTTAATCGAATTTTGAGCAAAGAGGGGAGATCGCAGAGAAATGTGTCTGCATGAAAATAAAACGTAAATATATATGAAATTATGATTTTTGCCATTTTTTGTTGTTGATTACGTTCAAAAATCTGAGCGAGCATTTTTTTTTGTTAAGGGTAAGAACTCTTTGAAAATTATGAATTTAAAACAATATTTCTAATTTTTTTTCTTATTTTTCTCAATTTACCATCACAGTAGTCAGAAGCACGATGTTAGTGACCGCATGACCACTCAGTTAGTTTGCCAAGTAGCAACGTCTTCGGCCACTTCTAAATCATGCTGTATACTAATGCAACATTGTTTAGCTGATAAGTTACTTTATCTTATCTGCTGCGTCTAGGCTCAAGCTAATCGAATCTTCTGAGTAATTTAGATTAATTAATTTTGTCAAATGATTTATTAAGAACTAGAGCTTGAGTTTAGTTGAATGCTTAGAGAATTTTGTGACGTCAGAGTGTTAAACAACAATGCCGAATGGTGGTCAACTTGAGACAAGTTTTGGCTTACAGATAAGTGTGTGCATGTTTGAGAAACTAAAAGCATGGTTTTTGATGTTTCTCTTTGTTTCTTCTGAAAGCGTTGCGATACTTAATCACCACAGTTTGATTTGGCTCAAGCTCTTTAATTTCAATTATTACCAAGCAGAGTATACAAATGCTTAAGTAGCTAAGTACAAAGAATGGATTAGTTTTTTTTTTTAGACGAGTTCGAGTGGATCTAAACTAGAAAGTTGATCAAGTCAAAAACTGAAAGTGTCTTTTTTTTTTGTTGGAGTTGAAAAGTCTGAACTTTGGCCTGAATGGTTCAATTTTACAAACCTGGTCCAAGTGAATATATTATGCTAAATAGAAATGTTTTGTAGGTAATAATTTATGTTAATTAAGCAACATGGGCAGTTGTTTTGTTCAAAGTGGTCAAATGAGCTTGACGCGTCTGACTGCAGCTTTGATTACAAATTCGGCATCAAATAAATCAAATGGTTCACTGAACAATTTTGTTCTCAAAATCGCAATAATTCTCCAACGCTAACATTCAATTTTTTATCCAGTTTTTGATGACAATGCTGTTGTGCATGTGACGTCACACTTTTTAGTTTATAAAGACTTTTAGGAAATTGAAAATTTATATTTGGCATATAAGTAAATATAGATCAGCTATGATCAATTAATTTCTTAAAATCTGACCAACTTGAAGGGCCCATTATTCAGGTACACTTTGAAAAAAAAATAATAAAATATTTTTTATTGTTGTCCAAAAATGGACATTTTCTTGTGAGCGGATTTGAATAAAAAGCTTTGTCAAGCTGTAGTTTAGATTTAAATTTGTCACTGGCAAGCACACGCCAAAACAAATTAAAATTGTCTTATTTTTTTACTAAAGGATAAAATAAAAATTTTAATATTTTAGGCCATTTTGAGGTCAAGAGGAAGATTTGATTGCGAAACAAAATTTTTTAAGTTTTAAAGGCGAACAAGATTAAGTTAAATTTGTCATCGAAAAATTCGGCAATAAAATATATTATTCTTGACTAGGTGAATTTAGGTCAGAAGTTGTGATTAATTTTTTAAATTTTCCAAAAAACCGGGTCTTTAAATTCAGTAATATTTAGCCACAAAATAATTGTCTAAATTTTGATCAAAAAAAAATTAATTAATTTTTTAATAAGGAGCAAAAAATGAAGACAGAGAAAATTTTTTTAATTGTTTCTATCTAAATCTAAATCACTTTGAGATACATTAGAAAAGTATATATTTTTCTTTAAATAAATCAAATTAAATATAAATTTTATAATTCTTTAAATAGATTAAATAGTTTTTGTGATCAAAATTGGTGCTTTAATTTAATTTTAGTGTGAAAAGCTTCTTTGGGGATTAAAGTGGCTTGGGAAAAATTAAGGCAGGATCAAGAGGCAAGCATGATTAAGTCAAATTATTAATGGAAAAAGATTAATCCAAATAAACAAATATTTACAATTAATTTTTTAATGCAGGTACATTTTCTAAAATGTTGAAAATTCATCTGATTTTTTTGAACAAAAAATAGTTAATTTGGACAAAAAAAATTCTAACGTTTGGTATAAAATTTTTGTGTAGTGAAAATATTGGTGATCAGATACGGAATTATAAACTAATTTACATTTTCTAAAAATCATGCTCATAAATAATTAAAAAATTAAAAATGAAAAATTATATTTTGTTTTAGCCATAAAAGACTATTTTATGGCCAAGGGTGACTTAGGTTTTGATAAAAAATAATTTAATTTTAGATGCAAGCAATATCAAGTTATTTTATTTAGCGATTCAACAGACATTAAGCATTAAAACATCTCTGTAAATTCAGATCAGGTATCATCAATTAATTATTAATTTCTAAAAAATTATGGCTCGTACAGAAAACTTAAGCTCAACACAGGTACACTCAGAGCCAAATTATCTATTTTTTTTCTCCCAAAAGATTCAATTTAATTTAATAATTAAATTTATTTTTTAATGTTGACTAAAAAAGGACATTTTAAGCTCAATAAATGATTTAACTGAATTAATTTATTTTTAAAAGGATCATCTAATGCAGGTACACTTTGAAAAAAAAATTATCGTATTATTTTTCCAAATCATGAAATTTAAATTAAAAAAATTTTTTTTTGTTACAAAAAAACAACTTCAAGAATGTTTGGTAAGAAAAATAATTAAAAATTTAGCTAAGTGGTAAAGAGGGCTTCAAAATGCAGATCCATTCTAGCAAAATTATCTAATATTTTTTGTTATTGTTAAATTTTTTTTTTTTAATTTTTATTAAACTTTAATTAAATTTTCTAAAAATTTAATTGAATCAAATATATCTAAAATCAAAAAGGATCCTTATGATTCAGAAAAACTTTGAAAAAAAAAATTTCTTTATTTCTTCAAAAAGATTTAAATTAAAATTGAAGTCATTTTTTATTAGGGTCAGTTTTAAGGGTGACTTCACATTCTGGAATAATTATCAAACATGTTTATTTGTCAACAAAGGCTATTTTGTTAAGTTTTGGTTAAGGTATAAAATATTTAAATGCCATCAAAGGGGATACTAATAATTCAGGTACAGTAAAAAGATAAACTATTAAAGATTAATTAGATTACTTTTTGTAATGGTCAAAATTGGCTTTTATATTGCCCATTAATGGTCTTAATTTTTTTTTGATACGAAATAATATTAGGTCCAAGAGGAAGTTGAGTTTGAAAAAAAATTAATACATTTAGTTAAGTGTTACAGAGGGCTTATTTAAAATATTACCTATTTTTTTTTAACATAGTCAAAAATGAGCATTTTTTAAGGTTTTGGTTAAAGTATAAAATATTTAAGTGTCAAAGAGGGTCTTCACAAAATATTGGCTATTATTTTTCTCAAAAGATTAAATTTTAATTAAATTAATTTTTTGTAATGGTCACGCATTCTCAGACTCGAGAAATTTTTGTGAAAAATAATAAGAAGGTTTTCAGAATGCAGACCGATTCTAGAAAAATCATTTCAATTTTTTTGTTGGTCAGAAAAGGCTATTTTTAACGTTTTGGTTAGGTTATTTAATATTTAAGTGTCAAAAGGGATCCTTAAATAAATTTTTGTGATGGTCAAAAAATGCTAGTTTAAGATCAGTCGCACTATGGGAAAATAGGAAAAGTAAAAAATAATTAACTATTTTTCCTAAAAATTAAACTTTAATAAATTTTTTTTTTTCAAAAAATACATTCATAGAACAGAGCGGTTTTGTTTAAAAAAAAATTAGTTAAATACTTAAGAAGATTTTCAATCATCCAAATTTTTTATTTTTTCAAAAAAAAGCAAATTTTTAAAGTTCTAGTTTAAGGTGTCAATGTAGTTGCACTATGGAGAAAATTTTAAAATAATTAGCTCATTTTGCTAAAGATTTAACTTTAATAAAAAAATTTTTTTTTTGTTTCGAAAAAAATACATTCAGAGACTCGAGGGGGTCTTGTTTAAAAAAATAAAAAAATTAGTTTGATGCTTAAGAAGGTTTTCAGAATGCAGACAGATTCTAGAAAAATCATCTAATTCTTTTTTATTTCAAAAAAAGGCAAATTTTAAAGTTTATAAAATATTTAATTCTGGATCACTAAGCCAATATAAAATAAATTTTGGTGCAAAAAGTGCTAGTTTAAGTCCTCAATGCAGCTGCACTATGGGAAAAATTTTAAAATAATTAGCTCTTTTTCCTAGAAATTAAACTTTAATAGAAAATTTTTTTTTGTTTCGAAAAAAAAATTACTCAGAGAACCAAGC
>QEOQ01000573.1:824456-903930 GCA_010279815.1 Brachionus plicatilis
TCTTTATTTCTATGTTTTTCACTTAGTCTCTCTTTCTCTCACTCATTCTGTATCATTTCTTGTTTTCTTTCTTACTTTTTCTTTTGTTCATTATTAATAAATAAATTAATTTTTAAATTAAAATGTCAAAAAACAAAATATCTAATAATTTAAGCTTGTATTTACTATTTTGGAATAAATGAGAGTAAAATATTTCCAAATTAATTATTGGTGACAGTAAAATACTTGTTTTAGGAGAAAACCAAAATTTAGCTAAGAGAATAGAGATTTTTTTAAAATTTTTATTTTAAAATCATTGTAGAATTTGAGAATTTTTTGTTTGCTTCTAAATGTTGCACAATTTTCTTTACATTAAGCTACAAGTTAAAAAATTTATTTATTTAATTTATTTAAAATATATTTTGGGTGTACTCATGCAGTATCAAATGGAGCCCATAGTGGTGATATGATAACTGTATTTGACTTTATTTTATGTAAAATATAGTTAAAAAAAATATCATCATTTAATTAATAAATTTTATCTGTAAGAAAAATAATTAAGAAATCAATTAAAGAAATAATTTCCAAAATTATGAATCTTTTAAATTTTAGAATACTCATTTTTGTAACTACTTTTTAGTCAGCTTACGAAAGCATTTCCTAGAATGATTCTAGGACATTATTAAAAATAAATTGATGCAAATTTTTTTCTTAACATTTAATTTTTTCACGATACAATTAATTTAAATATTTTATTTTATTTTTGATTTTTACTCGAAAACAATTTTTGATCCTTTTTAATAATCGTTAGGCTAAAAAGAAGAACTTTGTTCCATTCTGAGTAACCTGAGGGTTTCCCTCAAAATAAATAAAAAATAATAATAATAATAATAATTAATTTAAATTGGTCCCCGTTAATTATTCTGTTATACAATTAATATTTATAAGTTCTATTTTAATCAGAGTTGTTCCTCAAGTCGCTATTTTTCAAGTCTTTCGACCAAAAAGTCAAGTCAAGTCAAAACTTAATTTGATTTTTTTAAGATTTTTCAAGTTAAGTCTAAACTTGACTTGACTTTTTTTATGAGTATAAAGTCAAGTCTTAACTTGACTCGATTTTTTTTATATTTTTCAAAAGATTATTTTATAAATTTATAATTTTTTGGTACTAAATGATTCAATTAAAAATGTAAACGTTAAAAAGATTTTAGAGAATAAAAAATCTAAATTCAATTTTTACATAAACTATAATTTAGTAAAAATAAAATCAGACAAAACATCAACTCAAGTTACTTTTTAACTTTTTCCTGTAAAAAAAAATTCAAGTCAAGTCGTGACTTGGACTTGACTTGAGACTTGAGACTTGATGAACAACCCTGATTTTAGTAGTAATAAGTAACCAAAGTATGTTCTGTAAATTGTAGCAACTGATACATCCTTTGTACCACTAATATACTGATTCTGCAAAACTCTGCAAAATTCAGAACATTGTAAATTTTAGTACAAAACACGAATTATATAATAAAATTTATAAAATAATTTTTTAATTTGTAGAAAAAATTATTAATAAAATAAAAAAATAAAATTTTTTATAATATAAAACGATCGACGCGTCTCGACCAAAAGTGGCCTTCTTCAGTATCTAAATTCTGAGAATAATTCTGACTACTTTTTAGTCAGCTTACGAAAGCATTTCCTAGAATGTTCTAGGACATTATTAACACTCAAAGGACGGATTTTTTTTTACCATTAAGGACAGTCAAAAATCGGTTATAATAAATAAATTATACCCAAAAACTATATTTTTTTCAACTAAACTTAATATTAAACACAAATTACAACTTTCAGTGATAATATCTTAATCAGGAAAAAAAATTCCAATGTTAAAATGAGAAATAAACTATTAAAAAAATAGAAAATATTCATAATTTTGGTTTTATTTTGAGAAGAAAAATTCATAATGACCAAAATATATTTCAGAGCTTCTACTCTCTTTGATGACAATTTTTACAGAGTGTCTATACGACCATTTCATGCCAACACTTCCCACAGTTTTGTCTAAATATGGGTCAGTTTCTGGATTATCATTGACTTTTTTAATGGTAGCCTCGATCGCCTCTTCAATGTGCATTTCGACTTCATCCTCCTCTTCATTCTAAACATCATCATCATCAAACTCACTTTCAATTTCATCATTATCATTGAAATCATTATCATCTTGGTCGAAACAAACAGACTGGGTATCATCAGCAGTTTTCATTAGCTCTAAAGATTTTTGGGTTGAAATTCTCTTAGACATGATAAATTTTCTAAATTTTAGTATTTAATAATTAAATTTAGATTAAAATTAATATTTTATTGCAAAACTTTAAATTAAAACACATTTTAATGCGTCAATACAAGACATTTTTAAAGTTGGGTTTTTTAAACCCGATTGTCCTTAATGTATATATTTTTTTTTGTAGAAAAAATTCGACTTTTTTTTTTGATAATCGAAAAATTTTATTAGTTTTTAGTTTAAAAACAATTATTAAAAAGTTGAGGGCTGTAAGAGAATCGATTATTTAGATATTTTTGAAAAACTATGCTAAAAGGGTTTTATAAACCCGTCCGTCCTTTGAGTGTTAAAAATAAATTGATGCAAATTTTTTTTGACATTTAATTTTTCAAGATACAATTAACTAAAATTGATTCCGGTTAATTAATCTTAATTAATCATTTTAACTCTAGTTAATTTAAAAAAAATCTTTTAATACTTTTTGTTTCTATCTAATATTAATATTTTTCATTTATTTTTTTTAATAATAGCTAATACTTTTAGATGACGATTAATACATTTAATCGGAATTTTTTCCTTTGTATTTTAATCCAAATGTATGAAGCTATAATATGAAGCCTTTTTTAAAAAGATAAATAGAATTATTTTGGGTAAAATTTTTTTTTCAGATATCTTTTTTTTTATAATTTAGATCCCTTAACAATTTATTAAAAACCATAAGATCGGAAACATTTGCTTCGTTTCTTTCAAAAAAAAAAACATAATTACCAAAAATTATAAAACATTAGTGAATCAATAGTTTATTTTTATTTAAATTTAAAAGTATGTCTATTTTATAAAAAAAATTCAAAGATTTCATTATTCATATCACAAACTGATAATCATTATTTTCTCTTCATCATTCGAATCATTTCAATGTTTCAACTTTTGATGAATCTTCTTTTTCTGATTAATTTTTATAACAATTCAAAATAAATTTTATTAATTGATGACTTATTTTTTATCTAATTGTCCTGGTTTCTGCTTTTCAACGCTTTTAAACCACAGTACACTTATTACTGTAGTTACTCTTGATCCATCCTTAAAAATTTTAATTTTTTTTCGTAAATTTACTAAAACATTACTTAAGTAATTCAAGTTAAAATATTAAAATTTAAAAGCCCAAACGATATTTAACAATTTAAAAAGAAACAGATTTTTTAATTTTACTGAAGTATTACGTAGAGTAATAAATTGAAAAACAATTTTAAAATTTTTAAAATTTAAATGAGACAAACTTTACATTAATTAACACAGTTTGCTGAACGATTTTTATCTTTAAGATAAAATAGCAAATTGAAATTCAATTCAGATCAGATTTTAAAATCAAAATGATCATTTAATAAAAATAAAACTTAATTAATCTAATGATTTTGATAATTTTTAATTAAAAATATACTAAACTTTACTAGATATGCTATTTATATTAATGGTTCATTATCAAATTAGGATCATAATGATTGAAATATAATTTATTTAAAAAAACAAACAATAATTTAGATAATTAAGGTTAAGTTAATTCAGAAATTCAAATTGATAACTTTAATATTCATTTATTAAAACTAAACCAATTTTATTTTTCCACTTAAAAAATCATAAATTTTAAAACATTAAATTTTTTTGTCCTTAAAAGAAATTTTTTATTAAATCAATAAAAAAATTTAAACCCATTAAAGTTCAATATAAAAAGAGATATTGTAAAATCTTAAATATGAAAATAAACTTGGCATAATATGCCAAGTAATAGCCTAGGAAAAAATTTATTTTTATCTATTATTAAAAAAACTTAATATTTTGATCTTTTGATCTTGATCTCAAACTTCAATTTGCCGATAAAATGGTATTTTAAATTGTTCTTTTGTTCTAAAATTTCCATCATCAGACTGCGTGCTGAACTGATTCAAATTTTCAGACAAAAAGACACGACTTTTTAAATCACTTTTTAAATTTGTCTTTTTTTATTTTCTTTTAAATTGTATTTTAACTTATATTATCATTTAATTTAAATTTTTATTTTTTTTTATTTTTTGAATTTTATTTTAATCTGAAAGAACTTTAGCTTAGCACAAATTTTAACAGAAAATAAAAATTAACAGAACTTCAAGTATTTTGAAAAGTTAACCAAGTAATCTTGTCGAAGCTAAAAAAAATCCACTTCATCATTAAATAAAAAAAATAATAATACTAATTTATTTGTTTTGCAAAAAAATGATTAATCATGGCCATTGGCAAGAGCTAGTTATAACGATGTTTCGAGTAAGTCTTGATCCAGATTAACTAAAATTTACCTAAACGAAAATAATTTTTTATGAAAATTTCTCCAAGAATAAAGACAAATAAAATTTCAATTTTCCTCAAGCAAAAATATAAGTTTGTATAAATCAAAAAAAAATTATTTTTTAAAGCTTGAAGTTTTGTGAGATAACTTAAGGAGTATTCATTTATATTTATTTGCAAAATTAGAAGCTTAGCGGTTTAAGTGATCAAACAATTTCTAGCTGAAAGATTCTATTTGAAGAGTAAAGCTAATCTTTGCATTATTCAGCTTAATGCTTTTGTTTTTCCTTTGCCATAACAATCATTTTTGAATTATGTAAAAATTCTAAAAATTTCTAATCTTAAATAATAATTATAATTTGAAATTATAATATTTTAAAATTTTTAGCAAGCAAGCCAAAAAGCGCTCTTGTTCTTAGCATAAAATTGATTTTTGTGACCAAAGTCTAAATTTTCTTAATCTTTTAAAACTTTTAGAAAATTAAAAAACGCAAAAATGGCCGACTCAAACGAACTAAAATATGGTGGATGCGAAGGACCAGATGCCATGTATGTAAAACTTATATCTTTCGATGGACATGAATTCATAATCAAAAGAGACTATGCGCTCACATCAGGAACCATCAAGGCTATGCTGAGCGGTCCTGGCCAATTTGCTGAGAATGAGACGAACGAAATACTATTCAGGGAAATACCGTGAGTGTTAAATTTAAAAAAAAAAATCTCAATTTTTATAAATTTTTATTTAAGCTCTCATGTATTACAGAAGGTATGCATGTATTTTACTTATAAAGTGAGATATACCAACAGTTCCACTGAGATACCAGATTTTCCCATTCAGCCTGAAATTGCGCTCGAACTATTGATGGCTGCCAATTTCTTGGACTGTTAAAAACAACTATGAAGTGGAGAGTTGAATTTATTTTTGACATGGATTTCTTTCTTCTTTTTTTTTACTTATTTAAAAAATTTTGCAATTTAACTCAATAAAATTGGAACCATCGTCAAAATAGATGATGGTTTGGCTGTAAAATTAATTTTTTTTTTTTCTAAAACACTTAGTCAATTGTCAGACTTGATTTTTTTCAATTTTAAAATTATTAAAAATAATTTTACCAACGAAGTTTTAAATTTATTAAGTTTTATTTTAAAAAAATTATTTCAATTACATTATATTTTTATTAAAGAAAACTGGATATTGTGAATTTCAGAAATTGAACAAAAATTTTTCATTTTTTGATAAATTAAAATTAAAGTTAAAAAAAATTATTGAAAATATTACTGCAACAAAATTTTACCTAAAATAATTTTTATAAAATAAAAGAAAAAAAAGCATCAATAAGATTTATTGATTTGATTTACTAAAAAAATAAAAAATAAAATTTATTTTAGGTTAAAAAGGTGAAACAAAGTATGCTGCACAATGTTGAAGTTTTTTCTATAATAATTTTTTAAATTTTATTTTTTAATTATCAAAATATGAAGAAATTGTATTCAATTTGTAATCGAAATTCACAACACCAGAAAACTGAGTTCTCAGTTAATTTTGCTGGCTGATCAATACCACTCTGAATGCATTGACTCCCTCCTACACCAAAAATGAGATGTGGAACGTTCATCAAGAGTTAACAGCCGAGTTCTGCAAATGAGAACAGCTGCAACCGAATTCGCGCTCAGGAGACAATGCTTTCACTCTTCATCGTGGGTTAAAGCGTTCGGCAATGGTTAGACATTGCTCGGGCGATACATACTATAGAAATGATCCCTAAAAGTATGATCTTAATTTGTTAAATGTAAAAAACTAATATTTATGCATTCGATATTGCAAATAAAAAGAGTAATTTTAATTTTTTTATAAAAAAAAATTAAAATTTTAAATAATTAGCATTTTTTGAGTTTTTTTTGAACATGAGCGCCATCTTATTTTTTGGTAATTTAATTATTGGATAATATTTATGTAAAAAATATGTTTATTTTTTTTTGAATAATTTATAACAAACTAAATTTTTAAGCTGAATTTATTTTTTAAATATATTAAAAATATATTATCAAAATATAATTATATAAATCGATTAATAGCCAATATTTTTATTTAAAAGATCTAAAAAAATAAATTGAGATCAAAATTAAATTAAAATACAATTGTTTTAATTTTTACCTAATTTCAAAATCTTTTTTTTTTTTTTGGAAAAAATAATTATTTTTACGCATAAAATAGGCGTGAAAACAAAAAAAATGGCTTTTTTTTATTTTTTTTTGTCATCAACCAAAAAACATAAAATCAAAAGAAAAAATTTAAGTGAAAAAAAATCATTTAAAAAAAATACAAAAGTAAAAATGGCTCAAAAGTTTTTAAATTTTTAAAATTTAATATTTGAAATCTCCGCCTTTGGAGTTATAACAGATAGATTCAATCTATTTTGTACGTATTCAGTCGGAATCTTTAGCCACTCTTTGTGTAAAACCTCATTTAAATGCTCAATAGAGATTACTTTAGTGTCTACCAATTAGGCATCCATGTTTGACCATAAGTTCTCGATTGGATTAAGATCTGGTGAACGGGCACATCATGGAAGAACCTCAATGTTCTTTTCTTTGAACCAGTTGCTTATTGAGTGAGTAATATGTGCCAAAGCGTCATCTTGCTGAAATATCCAAGGGTAGTCTGGCTTAAATAGGAGTTCAACAGATGGCAAAGATTGTTTTCCAAAGTGTTGATGTTGACAAACTGATTAATTCGTCCTGTATAAATGTTGCATATACCAGTGCCTTCTTAAGAAAAGCATCCCCAGTTACCGCCTGAACCTCCACCGTTTTGTAACCTTGGTATACAGAACTTGGGATGCACTTCTCATTTTTAAACTTTTTAACTACCGTATCCTCTTGTTTAGCGACGCATGCTTTAATACCATAAGTAGGATATTTGGTGCATGGTCTAACATAGACCTCACAATGTTAAATTTTTTATTTTAAAAGTCCTATGGGTCACATAGTCGATACATATTAAAAACGTAGCATTTATAATAGAAATTCAAATAGAAAAGCAGAGCTCCAAAAAAAGTCTTTATTAGAGACTCGGGGTTTTAAACTTAAAAAAAAATTAAATATAAAAAATATTTATTGAGTTTATTTTATAGATGCAACGTTAGAGTTATGGTAAAAAAAAATATTAAATATAATAAAAAAGTTTAATTTTAATTACCGTAAACTCGGGTATATAAACGCAGCGGCTAATCCACAAACAACTTAAAAACGCCATGCGTTTATTCCGTAGAGGACCATGTTAAAAAAAATTAAAAAAAATTGAATTTAATTTTTAGCGTTAAAGGTCGGATTACGGTTTAGTTGCGTGGTAAAGCCCAAACTTTGCACTTTAACAGCAGGTAATCTTCACATATAAACGCGAAAAATATTAAATTTTTACTCATAAACGCAATTTAATTTAATTTAATTTTTAATTATTCTGATGTTTTCGAATAGTTCTTTAAATACTACAGTGATGATTTCATAACATTATTTTACGAAAATTTGTTTCTTTTTTTTTGGTTAAATTATTTATTTAATTTTTTAAAAACAAAAATTGAACTTGAAGCAATTTTTTTCCTTTCTTTAAATCAATAATTTTTTTAATTATATATATTTGTTAAAAATAATTGTATATATCAATATTTTTATGTAACTTATTATGAAACGAACATTGATATTTATTTCTAAGCGGCAAAAAATAAATTCTTTATTTAAGAAAAATTTTCTAAAAATTTAATTTTTAAAATACAGTGGTGATTTGATAACAGTATTTTATGTAAAATACCCTAAATTAACCGAATTTTACCACATTTTACGTAAATTAACGTAAAATCCGAAAAGTGAAAAAGAAGTATTTTACGAAAAATTACGTAAATTTTCAGGATTTTGAGATAATTTTGGTAAAATTTGTTAAAATTAAAAACGGCCAATTCAAAATTCAAAATTTTTTGAAAAAATGTCTTTTTTTTCCAAAAATTTTCATAAATTGGTTTAAAAAAAATAGTTATTTTTAAATTGTTATAAAAAAAGCTTTCTTAAATTTTCGATTTTTGGAAAAAAAAGACATTTTTTCAAAAAATTTTGAATTTTGAATTGGCCATTTTTAATTTTAACAAATTTTACCAAAATTATCTCAAAATCCTGAAAATTTACGTAATTTTTCGTAAAATACTGTTATCAAATCACCAATGTATTTTAAAAAATTAAATTTTTAGAAAATTTTTCTTAAATAAATATTTTATTTTTTGCTGCTTAAAAAAAAATATCAATGTTCGTTTCATAATAAGTTACATAAAAATATTGATATATACAATTATTTTTAACAAATATATATAATTAAATCGAATAAATACAATTATTGAAAAATAATTGATATCACAATTTTATTAGAAATTTAATTAATAACTATAAAAGAATTATTGATTTAAAGAAAGGAAAAAAATTGCTTCAAGTTCAATTTTTGTTTTTAAAAATTTTAAAAAATAATTTAACCCATAAAAAAAGAAACAACTTTGTTTTGCTTTTTATTCATCTTATTAATATTTTTTTAGATGCATTTTGAATAAAATTTAAAAATTTTATTTTTGTTACTTTAAATAAAATTAATTAAATTTAAATCAATCTGATAATGGCAGTTGAAATTGAATCAGCCGAGTAAATTAAAAGCTTTGAAGTTAAGAAAAAAAAATTTTTATTTCTTATTTTTTTAAGTGTAATACGCTTAATTCAGCAATATCTAAAAGAAAATAACTTAGTGAGAACTCTTTCAGTTTTACAGGTAATTAAATTAATCTTTCACTAGATCATGGACAAAATTTAAAAATAAAAATTCAGGAAGAAACTTCAGTCTCATTGAACACTGTGGACTCGATTGACAATTTTGTAAATGACATCAACTATGGTCACTGGGACACTGTTCTCCAAACCATCCAACCACTTAAATTACCTAATAATAAATTGATTGATCTTTATGAACAAGTAATTTAAATTTTTTGAAAAAAAAAAATTGTCGACAAAATATCATTTTGGTTAAAAGATAGTGATTGAATTAATTGAACTAAGAGAGCTGAGTGCAGCAAGATCCTTGTTGCGTCAGACTGACCCGATGATTTTGCTCAAACAACAGCATGCTGAACGATATCTTCACTTGGAAAATCTGCTTGCCAAGCCGTACTTTGACAGCCGTGAAGCTTATGCAGAGGCTCAAAACAAGGAAAAGCGGCGCAACATAATTGCTCAGGCTCTATCAGGAGAAGTAAGTGTTGTGGCACCGTCCAGACTATTGTCCCTGTTGAGCCAGGCCCTGAAATGGCAGCAGCATCAAGGTCTTCTACCACCAGGCACAACAATTGATTTGTTTAGAGGAAAAGCGGCAATCAGGGAACAAATAGAAGAAAAGTATCCAACTTTGATGAACAAGGAGATTAAATTCGGTGATAAAACTCATGTTGAATGTGTTCGATTTTCACCTGATGGACAGTACATGGTATCTGGCTCGATAGACGGATTCATTGAGGTCTGGAACTTTACCACTGGTAAAATTCGAAAAGATTTAAAGTATCAAGCCCAAGAGAATTTCATGCTGATGAATGAAGCTGTGCTGTGTCTGGCTTTTAGCAGGGATTCAGAAATGCTAGCCTCTGGCTCCAAAGATGGAAAAATTCAAGTATGGAAAATTCAGAGCGGTCAATGTTTGAGAAAATTTGAAAAAGCGCACAATAAAGGTGTCACATCAATTTCGTTTTCCAAAGATTCGAGTCAAATTTTGACAGCATCTTTTGATTGTACGGCTAGAATTCACGGCCTTAAATCAGGAAAATTGATTAAAGAGTTCTCGGGACACAGCAGTTTTGTTAATGATGCAGTTTTTTCCATTGATCCCCACAACATATTGACCGCTAGTTCGGATGGAACAATCAAACTTTGGAACATCAAAACAACTGAGTGTGTGACAACTTTTAAACAGTTCGGTTCGGCTAACCCGAGTAGCCTTGAGGTCAGTGTGAACAGCATTCACTTTCTTCCAAAGTCTACGGATCAATTTGTGGTCTGTAATAAATCGAGCACTGTTTCTATCCTTAATATGCAGGGACAGGTTGTGAGAAACTTTTCTAGTGGCAAACGTGAAGGTGGTGATTTTGTGTGCTGTTGTACCAGTCCAAGAGGTGAATGGATTTATTGTATTGGAGAGGACATGATTCTCTATTGTTTTTCAGTGCAAAGTGGAAAGCTTGAAAGAACTCTTCCTGTAAGTGTTCAATAAGTATTTTTTGTGTTTATTTTAATCAGGTATTTTTTTTAAATCAGGTACATAGCAAAGAAGTTATTGGTATTTGTCATCATCCTCATCAAAATTTAATAGCAACTTATTCAGAAGACGGTCTTATTAGACTGTGGTCTAGTTCTTAAGCTTTTTTTTTTTGTTTAGATATTTTTGTTCAATTTTTGATTGTAAATTCAAAGAGATCTTTTATTTTTTATTACAACAATAAATTTTGTTTTAAAATTTTTGGATTTTTTAGAAAACCGAATTCATTATTGACCTGGAATATACAAAAAAGAAGAAGATTAGTGAAAAAAAGCGGTGGTGAAGTTGGAGCAAAAAATGCTGCAAAATATGTTTTTTTAAATTAAATTAAATTTAAATAATAAGGCAAATTGAAGTTTGAGATCAAGATCAAAAGATCAAAATATAAATTTTAATATTTTTTTTATCAAAGATTTTTTTCCAAAGAAATTACTTAACATGTCATGTCAAGTTTATTTTCATATTTAAAATTTTAAAATGTCCCTTTTTATTGAACTTTAAAAGGTTTAAATATTTTAATTGATTTTAATGAAGACTTACTTTTAAAGACAAAAAAATTTAAAATTTATTTAAGAGGAAAAATAAATTTATTTCACTTTGAATGAAAGGGTATAGGCAATGTGAAATTTTATTACATAAATTACATTACAAAAAGTAAAAACTTGATAATTTTTTTTTAATTGTGCAAAAATGGTTCTTTAAAGAGTATATTATACATATTTGTTCAAACGAATTCAAAACTCTGCAATCTATTGCATAGTTTAATCAATTATTTTTTGATGGTGTGCATTTTACAGAAAATTGCAAAGTTTTTGCAGAGCTTGGAATTCAAACAAAGTTTGTACAAATTTGTACAATACTGTACCCTTTAAAGTACCATTTTTGCACAATTAAAAAAAATTATAAAGTTTTTATTTTTTGTACTGTAATTTTTGCACTAAAATTTCACATTGCCATGGATATAAAAGTTATAAATTTGAAATTGAATTTGTGAATTAACTTAGCCTGAATTATTTAAATTATTGACTGCATACTCTTTAGGGAAAATGCCTATAAAAAATTTTGATATTGTTTATAGATTTAAATGAATGCAAATTAATAAATAGTTTTTTCTTAATTTCCTTAAAAATGTACCTAACCCTTTGCCTTCATAATGAATTGGGAACGTTTGCTGAATTCGCTGCTAATTAGTTTTGACTATGGATTTCAAAATGGATAACATTTCTAGTTCTTTTTACTAAGAACAGTGCTGCTACGATACCTGGTTCTGAGATAAATTAACGTAATTTTGCGTAAAATTACTTGTGAAAAATTACGTTAATTTACTGAATTTACCGAAAAAAAATTAAAATAATTTTTTGACTTTTCAAAGCATCAAAAATTAATTTACTAGATTTTATGTGAAATTAAGTAAGGATCTATTTTCTGAGGCAAAAATTTAAAAATACCGATGAATTAATTTGTATCGGTATTATTCCTTTCAATTTTTTATTTGATTTTTTTTGATTTTTATGGCAAAATCATTCTATTTAATCTATAAAAACAACATTTTCAAATAAATTGTTAACTTCTTTTGAAAAATATAATCAGCTTTTGGGTACATATGGAAAGTGATGAGGATGTTTTGTGTTATTTTTTTGTTTCAATCTTGAGGCAAAACGAAAATAATTTTTTATTTTTACATTTTCATATTTTTAGATTTTTTGTGCAATTTTAATTTTTAATATTGTGTGAGTTTTTTTTTATTTTTTCTTAAATATTGCACAAAAAAATCTAAAAATATGAAAATGTAAAAATAAAAAATTATTTTCATTTTGCCAATCTTGATCGGCTTCTGTTTTACAACAAACCCTTTACCACTAGAATGACTCGTGTTAATTATACATCGACGTTAATATTTTAAGAAAATTTCATTAGGTATTTAAGGAAGTTATTATTTTGTTCATTTAACTAAAATCTATAGTTTAATCAAAAATTATCAAAATTTAACAACAAATTTTTCTTAAATTAGCCTTATAAAAGAGTTTAATTTTTATTTTGGTCTTTCCAGTGTCAAAGACCGATACAAATTTCTCAAATCAAAAAAAAGTTCCAAGTCTTTTTCTCTTCAACCAAAGACAAACATCCAAACCTTAACGATGCGATTAAATTTCTTTTAATTTGAATATAAAAAAATTTTTCTAAATGATCTACTGCTTGATTTAAATTTTTTTAAACAAAATAGAAAAAATATGCGAGTTAAATTCAAACTTTTTAATTTTTTTTATGTTTTTTAAGCAAGAGGCTGAAAGGGAGGACTAAGTTCCATTCCAAACTGCCTGGGATTCTCTCCCAAATTATATTTAAATAAATAAAAATAAATGTGAGTTAACAATAGCACAATTTTTTTTATTTCCTTAAATTATTTACTAAATTAGAAATAAAGAGTAAATGAAATGGACTAGGACTAAGTAAATTTTTTTATTTCAACATCAGCCATTTGTCTTTCTATGGGCTCATGCATCAAATCCTCAAAGCATTCGTCTCCACAAAGCAACAAATCCTGGACAGCTTCTTTTTCCTCAGGCTCAATCAATTTTATATCATCGCCAAACCAGTCCAAAAATTTGATTACCACTCCATTAGTCCATCCGAAACCTTCTTGGACAATGTATTCACCACCTCCACCATACTCACCAAGCTCATCCGCAGCATATTTTTCAAATATATAATTTGTTCTAAGCCATCCATGGTAGACTGTATTCACAAAACGCTGAGCTATGTTCAAGGCCTCGTCTTTGCGGCCCGTCAATCTCAAATAATCTACCATCCAATAATTATATGGCGCCCAAACATTCGGAAAATCCCACTGCTGCTTTGATTCTATATTGGACACAGGTATTCCACTAACATGGTTAAACAACATTGATCTATATCTTCTCATTATTATATCTGGATCAACTGGTGCCTTCACTCCACTCCACAATGGACTTAAGTCTGATATATACAAAAAATTGCTACTCACCCCATTATGTTTTAAATTAAAATCTCCCCAAGTATTTAATTTTTTGTTCCAAAACACTTTATTAATAGCCTTGTGACGCCTCTTAATGGCACGCTCATAATAGCCACTTTTTTCACTGTTCAAAATTTTATGAAATTTAAACAAACTTGTTTCGTTCATGAACATTATGGAATTTAAATCAACTGGAATTATATTCTTTATCTGAATTGTCTTTATGTCGCATGGATTTTCCAACCATCTTGAACTAAAATCCCAGCCTGACTCAGTGGCTGTTATGATATTTGAAAAGTATTCTTCTTTGTTGCTGTGATTCTGGGCATTTAAATAATCTTCGGAATACGATTCCGGTCTTGGATTAAAACTTTTTACTTTGTACAAATTAAGCCGAAAATTTTCACCTCCTAGGTCCAGTATTATGGATTTATTGTTCATCCAATACTCATACTCAGTGTCCAAGCTTTCTATGCAGTCTGTCAGAAACTGAACATCACCGGTCTCTCTGAAATAAGCCTCGACCATTTGAATTAGCAGTGGAGGCTGGCTTCTGTTCAGATAGTACATTCTAGATCCGTTTGGTACGAAGCCATTTACTTTTACAACATCAATGAAATTTTCAATAATTCCTTTTGCTGTCTTGGTCATGCCAGAGCTGAGCAGGCCTTCGATGCACCAAAATGTGTCCCAGTAATAGTATTCAATAAATCTTCCGCCTGGAACAATAAAGGAATTCTTGGAAAACAAGGCTGTAGATGTGCAATCGGTGCAGACTCGGGTCCTGTCGAAATTTCTGATCAGCATCTTCCATTTAGAGTTGAGATAGCCTCCGAAATTGAGGAGGTTTTTGTCATTTAGTTTTGCCAAGAATGGAGCATGCTCGAACCAGTCGTTTGGTTCAACTTGGACCAAATCGTGGCCCACTTCGTGGAAGTTTTCGTCAAGAAATTTTTTTATTTCTTCAATGGAAGGCGAGTCGCCAAGTTTATTAAAGTTGGATATCACTACTTCCTCACCATATTTGGTAACCATGTCCACAAATGTTTTGCTGTCTTTGTACACTTTGCTCATTTGGATGATGTGCAAAAGCCTCTCGTTGCCAATGATCAGGCTCTTTTTCAGCGAGCTTATGTCCGAAAAAGAGCGACATTTGCGCATGGAGCAACACCGGCTTGTACAAGTATATTTATCAACACATTTCAGCATTTTGATCAAATTTTGTAACATTTGAAGCTATTTAAATTGTAAACTGTGTCAAAGAAAATTTTTAGTCATCCATTTAGCAGAACAAAATAAGCAAGTGTTTATTTTTAAGATTATTAAAAGATAAAAATAGCTTGATTTGCACCAATTTTTTCTCATGCTTCATTTTGAATGTCTTCTGTGCTCTTGAAAGAAAGTTTTAAGAAAAATTTAAATTCACCTAAAAGCCGAGATTTTTTTTCAATTTTGGGCCTGGACAAAAGTTTGACCACTTGATCACAAAATTTACTTTAAAATATCTTCAGTAAAAAATATGAACACATGATCTTGAAATTGACTATTAAAATTTACATGGTCAATTTTTTTCAATTCAAAAATAAATGGAATTTCTGGGTACAAAACTCCAATGTTCATCAAAAATTTTTAGCTGATTTAAAGGGTCGATCTGAAGGAATCCATCTAAATCCATTTAATTTTGAATTGAAAAAAATTTCATAAAAAAAATTTGTATCGAATGAAATATGTAATAAAAGTGGTCTCAAAATTGACTTGAAAATTTCAGAAAAAAAAAATAAATTTTTTTTATTCATAAAATTTACTATGTAAATTTTAATAGTCAATTTCAAGATTATGTGTTCATTTTTTTACTGAAGATTTTATTAAAGTAAATTTTGTGATCAGGTGGTCCAACTTTTGACTAGACCCTAAAATTTAAGCAAAGAGGCCAAATCTTAAAAGTTTATATGTTGTCGTAAAATTTTATGTTTTTGATACTTAACGTAAATTCAATTAATTTTGTTTAATTTTCTCTTTGTAATTTAGTGAATTTATTTGCCAAATTGAAGTTCATTTGTTTAATATTTAAGTAAATAAAAAATTATGCAAATTTTTATCTAAATTGAAAAAAAACATCATAATAATAATAATTAAAAATATGCAAGTTACTGTAGTAAAAGAATTTAAACTTTTAGGAGTTACAATTGACAATAAGTTAACCTTCAGTAAACATGCATTTTTTGATAAAGACTTTAATACCATAAACAATTTCTTAGAAAAATATAATTTAATTTCCTTTTAACATCGTTTTTTATCAAAATTATTAACTTTTTCATTTAACCTTATGAAATTTAATAATGCACCTACAATCTTAAAAGATCAACTTCAAACAAATTATTCAAGAAAATTAAAATAGAATTTACGGAATTCGGATAAATTGGTGCAAAATGGAGCTAGATCAAAATTTGGTAAAATGACATTTTCTTATTTTTTTCCAAAATTAATTAATAATTTTGTTATTGAAAAAATCAATTTAACTTTTAATCACTTTAAAATGTCTGTATTTAATAATATAAACCTAATTTACAAAAAAGCGTGTAAATTATTCAATAAATTTGATTTATTTTACAAAAATTTTAAATTTAAATGAAAAAATTTGATTTAAATTAGATTTCTTATATTCTTTATTTTTTATTTTTATGTAAAACTTGAATTTTATTTTAAAAAAAGAATATTTTGTACTTTATTTTTATTTTTTTTAATAATTAAATAAATGAAGTGTTGATCAGTCTTGTAAAAGATAAGGGCACTAGCCTGTTGATTAACCTTGAATATAGAATTAATAATTTTTAATTGAAATTAAGATATCATTTAAAGCGTTTATTTGCGTTTATTTGAGTCAATTTGAAAAAAATATTTGTTTTTTTTTTCAAGATATTAAACATTTAATGTTCAATTAAAAAAGCTTTTTTCATCATTTTTATTGAGATTTTAATTTATTCAATTTTGATCATGTGATCATGATAATTAACTTCTTTATAATCATATTCTGGTTTTATATCCAAAAAGTATTTTCTATTTTGGAAATTTTTTTTTATTTATCTCAAAATTTTTACTTTTTTGTCTATGAGGCTTGAATTAATAAATAATAATAATAATAATTTAATTCAAGTTGCCAATTTATTTCTGAAAAAAACAGGAAAGGGTAAATTAGCTTCAATTACTATTTTACCTGGAATTATTAAATTAAATTATTCAAATATTTGCAGCTTAAAAAATCTACAAGTTTTGACTTATTGTCAATGAGTCCAGAAGAAATCAGTACGGACAAAGAGTCAAACCAAAAGGCGATTTTTTCTATTTGTATCAAAATTTCTGATTGAATAACTAAAAATGCAGAACCAAAAAATAATTTTTCATAATCTTTCTAACAAATTTTTTTAATTTTCTATTGCGTGAAAAATTCTTAGCTCTTCATTTATTTTTCTTGAGTTAAAAAAAAAAAGATCAAAAAATTGAATTTTATGATCCTGAACAAAAAGAAGTCCATTAAATTTATTTTAATAAATATAAATTTTAATAAAATAAATTTATTTTTGCTAAATATTTTAAATTTTTTAAAAGATTAATAAAACCAAATTAAAATCTCACTATTTATTTATTCAAGTCAATAAATATTTTTTTATGATTAAAAGCCGAAACCATGTAGGAAAAAAAACGTGTAAAATTTTTGTCAGTAGATAAATCGTTCTTTAAATAAATTTTTTTTTCATAATAATAGATAAAAGTTTTAAGTAGTAGATATTTATTTGTTTGATGTAGATACTCCAAAATAAATAGAAAATACAAAAAAATTATGAATTTGATTATTGACCAACAACTTTGGCATAAAGTTCTTTATTTTGGGAGAGTGAAGTTGGGAGCAATTTTTATCTGGAGCAGAGCAATTAATTTAAAATTGTATTCAATTCGAGTTTATTAATAAATAAAAATTGTTTTAATTTATATTTTTCAAATATTACAAAAATTAAATTCTTTATCGTTAATTTAAATTGTAAAAATTGAGCTAATTAAACTTTGATGATAAAAACAACATCTGCAAAGCATGATCCACTGAATTCAACAAAAACAAATTAATTTTGATTAAGACAGGAAATATTAATGATTAAAAAATATTAATATTTGAGATTTTTATTTTGTTGTTTCTATGATCTATTCAAATTGGATTTTTTTTGCAATTTTTATATTTATTTTATTTAAATGTTAAAATTATATAATTTTTTTTAAATAATTTTAAATTTGGTGGTTAAATTTGTAAAGAAATACAGCCAACATGCTTAGATAAGTTTTTTTTTAAAGTTATTGAAAATTAAAAAAAGCAAAAAATTTAATTTTCCAATTCTAAATTAACTTACGGTATGACGGTTATCTTGCCTGGTTATCTACTTGGATCAAGAGTGATTATGTTGAAGCTGGAATAGCTCGGTGTAGTGGACCACCCATACTTTCAAACAAACTTATCCTCATAACTCAAACATACATTTTCACGTGTTCATGTTATTGTACAGCCGCTACAATAGCTACCTGGAACGCCAATCCATCTGTCAGACTGACTTTGGCATATGACTAACAATAATTGAATGAATAAATTAAAATATTTAAAGAAAATAATAATAGGGCTACTAAGCAACATAAAAATTTAAATCATACAAAAAATAAAAGAAAGAGGAAAGAGAATCAAAATAATAAATGAATTTCTAAAATATTTAAAAGAAACAAAGCCGTTGAATTTATTTAACAATTTGTCGAAGAATTACCTTTATTTAATCTGGTAGATGAAAAAAATATTGAGGAATTTAATTTTAGTGGAAACAGGATCAAAAGAATACATTATAAAAAAATTCATTTATTCTTTTGATCCTGTTTCCTCTAAGATCTAAATTTTTTCTCCAGCTTCATATTCCAATTCCATTTTTCTTTATTTTTTGTTTGATTTTACTAAATTTTTTATGCTTTACCGTTTTTCTTATTTTTTTGTTTCTTGCATTTAAATTTTTATGTTGGTTGGTAGCCCTTTTATTTTTTTTTTGGAATATTTTAAGTTGTTGATTCATTTATTATTGAAATTTATAATCTTGCATTATTAATTTTCGGATTAATAATTAATAAAAAGATGATTAAACATGAGATGATTGTTAGATAAAAAATCACTGAAGTTAGCGTTGTAAGCTTGACAAGGATGTTTAAAACAGAAATTTTATCCATCTTTTATATTTTGAGTAGTGTTGAGTAACGGATGAGGGTTCACCGGAAGGCTCCGGAAAAAAATCAACGGAAGGTTAAACGGAGGAGCGTAAACGGAGCGGTTGAACTTCCGGAATGACACCGTACGGAACGGAGATATAAACAATAATCGGAGACGAAAGCTGGAACGGAGAAAAATTCCGGAGACGGAAACGGAAAAGGGTAAATGCACGGAGCCTACGGATTTAACGGAGTCTTTAACGGAGAATACGAACGGAGCGGAGACGCAAACGGAGAAACCCGAACGGAGCGGAGACGCAAACGGAGAACCCAAACGGAGCGGGGACCGAAACGGAGGACCAAAACAGAGAGGAGAAATAAACCGAAGAGAACAACGGAAATCGAGCACTTGACCAAAGTTTGCAAAATAAAGGGCTATCGGTTTTTTAATACCTCAAATTTATTAAAAATTACCTCTAATTTGTCAAAAAATACCTCAAAATATTAATAAAAGTGTCAAAAAAAATGAAACCAACCCTTTTAATTAAAAAAATACCTATTTATTAAAAAATCAAATAAATTATATAAATGTCTATCTAATTGATTAAAGTTTGTGCAAGGCTAAAAAAATGTGCATTTGACATTGTTGCTATGGATTTACCAATTCAACCGAATCGTAAACGTGGTGCCCCAGAAAAAAATAAACCAGCTCTAATAATACAACCATCAGATTCAGTTGGCGGTGGTGGAGATCCAAAAGGCATCTCTTATGATGATGATGATTTAACCGAAGTTGTGCCTAATACTCAAAAAAAACAAAAAACATTCAATCAAGAATCTACTCAAAATAATGAATCTAAAACATGTGAAAAATGTGGCTTAATTATGAAAAAAAAAGATATTTTTATTGTGATAATTGTTAATTTTTTTTATTTTTAGAGGTGAGTATTAACTTTTTGCGGTTTTATAATGAAATTGCTTTCTTTTTTTTTTAAATTGATGTAATTTTTTTTTATTTGAATACTTTTTTTATATTTTGCTTCTTTTTTAATAAAAAAATAGTCTTTTATTAAATTTGAGGTAAATTTTATTAAATTTGAGGTAAATTTTAATAAATTTGAGGTACTAAAAAACTTTATTTACTAATATTATAGCGATTGAGTCGGCTCAATTAAATGCTCTAAAACAATGCCAAAATATTCCTTCCACCTTTCAAATAATAAATTGATTTCTCAATATAATATAAAAGCCTTACTTCGGAACAACCTTGTAAGTACATCTATTAAAAAAAATTTGGTTTAGCAAACTTAAAAAAAAGGCAAACAAGAAAGTTGAAGAAATATAATATATATAGAATAATATTACTATATGAATATTAATATTTTAAATGTTCAAATATTAAAAAATATTTTACATTATCTTGATTTTATATTTTATTCTGAAGAAGCTTTAGATTTTAATTAGGAATTTTATCATTAGTTTGTATCTTATAATTGAATAACGACTATAAATATTTAGCTAAGAAAATCAAATTAAAAATCAACATTCTTTTAATTTTGACAAAACATGAATAAAAAATTGTAAACTAATTGTATAACTAGTTGTATAAAAGAAAAGATTCTAAAGAATAATTAAAATATTCCAAATATTTTTTTGAAAAGTAGAAAATTGGCAAGAATAAAATCAAATATTGAATAAGATTTTTTGTAAGTGTACTTTAAAAGTTGGGGAGGTAGGGAGGTGAATGCGCCTCCTCCGTGGCTTGTTAAAATCTAAAAAAATAAATCTAATTTAGAATTTTTTAAACAAAAGATTTTTTAACTTATCGTCATTTAAATGTTGTTAATAAGACGATATTCTTATTATATTTTTTTAAAAATTATTTTAATCGAAACTATCAGTTTCAAATTTAACAAAATCCATCATCAAGTTCCATATCCTACTTGCAACACTCTGAATATAGTCAGTATCGAGTTTTAAGTTCGCATTTTGGCAACTTAAACTCGAAACTGCTTTTATTTAAAGTTCGAATGTCTGACTAAAAGGTAATGAAAAAAAAATAAAAAAAAAGAACCTCATAAGATGAGGTGCATGAAATGTTCACAAACTTCTGAATACAACGACCGATCTCCACGTCTTCATGCTTAGTTTCGATAAGTTTTTTGGAACAAAAATTCAAATAGGGTCCCAATTTTCTTAGGGTTTCTCTTGATATTATAATTCCGGGACCACCCATGCAATATGGTTTTAACTCAGAAATCTGATAACCAGGTTGGCCAATATAGAAAAGCTGGTTAGAATCTAGACGCTTCAAAAATTGTTTCAATTTGTCTAATTTAATATACACATCATCATCAGCCCTTAAAAACCATTCGTAGGAATCGAGGTAATTTTCATAAAGAAATTTGAGCATTGTGAACGCTTTTTTTTGTGGTGGATACGAATCATCAGTTTTTGGTAAAAAAACAACTGGTAAAGTTGTTTCAATTTGTTTTGATTGTGAAAAATATAAAATGTGTTCATAATTGTTAGCCCATGTTTCGTTTATAGCTTTTGCTCGGGTGTGAATTAAATTATTTGCTGTTAATACTGAAACATGTAGAAATCCTGAGGTTTTGCATACAGAGTTGAGTTTTAAAGTTCTTAGGCCATTGGGAAGTTGAAAATATCCCAAAATAAATCCAATAATCGTTCCAGTAATAAATTTTAAAAATAGAGCAAAAGTTAAATTCATTCAGTCTAAAAAAATTCCAAATAAATAAGTCTGTAAAATTGAGTTTTTTTAATAATCAAACAAATGATATGTTGATTTCATTTTTTAAATCATTAAACTAAAGACCAGATTTGTTTAAAAGTAACAACTATAGTCAAAAAAGGTCAAAATGAATACATAAGAACATTTCACTAGAATCGAGCAATTACGTTATTGAAAAGTATTTTTATGCATTTCTTTTTTTTCTTTTAATGCAAAAAATTTAAAACAAATCTAATTAAATAGAAATAATTGTCACTGATCATTTATTTATTTTTATACTGGGTGTTTTATCCGTAATTTAATAATCGTTTATTATTTATTTACTGTTCATTTTTATTTTTGTGTAATGATCATTTGATAAAAAATACTGATCATTTAATTAATCCTCTTTTATAAACATATTATTTATTTTATTTATTAATTAACTATATTTTATTTTTGCTTTTTTAATTATTATGTTTTTTATTATTTTTTTGTAATATAAAGGATCTTTAGCTCGGTACAGTAAACAAAATCATAAAATTGTAGTGTTTTCCAAAAACTTTTATTGATTTTTCAAGAACAATAAGACATAAAAAAATTACTAAGGGCTTATATAAAACGTTTTTAATTACTCTTTAAAATATTATATCATATCTAAGGAAAAATTAGAGGACAAGTGTCGTTTGTTGGTGTTTCAGATAGCTTATTTCCTCTAAATTACCTAGAAACAACTATATCTTAATATTTAAAACCCAAATGTGTGAAAAACAGTAAAATGTTCATACATATACTTACGATAACTAACTTTAATATTTAAATACAGTGTTCTTAGAATTTTCTTAATCTATATTCATAGAATAAAATTAATATAAAAAACATCATAAAAAGATATTAAAAAAACATTAATAAGAAAAAAAATATTCAAACTCAATGAATCTTAATAATTTAGATAAAAAAAAATCAAATATTTAAAATAAATATAATTATATAATAAATATTTTGATTATCATTAGAGCAAAAAATTGATTTTTTGTTAATTCTATTAGCAAAAGAATTATTTTTCAAATTAAAAAATCTACAATAATTAAAAGAAACGGAGTTTGAAAAGGAGAAAAAACAGAATTAATTTTAGATTTACTTTTTTAAATTAAATATATTTTGAAAGCACATTTTTCTAATTTTTGTGTATATTTTTCCAAAAATTAATATCCTAGAACCAAACAGACCCACAGGATTGCATTCTATTTGTAACCAAATCAACTTAGAAGCATATTTTTTTTAAGTTTTTTTAATGATCATTTTTCAAATAAAATAAAACAATGTAAACTCGATTTTTCTATTATTAATTTTTATCAAAACAAAATAAAAGTCCTATGAAAAAATAGACCCTTGATTTGAATTTTTGAGCTTCAATTTACTTAAAAACATGTTGATGAGCATTTTTTTTTAATAAGATTTAAAAGAAATGTGGTGGTGTTTTTTTTAAAGTGTTTTTAAAGCATTTTAAATAGACGCATGGTAAAGTCAATACAACAATTCATCATTGCTAATTAATGCTTGTTTGTCTAAAAGTTTCTATCTTTTTTAAGAGAAAGGCAACGAGCAGAGCTCCTTCAGGCAGTTATATGATTTTAATTTCTTTTTCTTAACAATTTTAAGACTAAATAAACGTATAAAGAACAATAAAATAAAAGAAAAGTAAACTCTTAAATTAATGCCAAAATCAAAATTAAAAAGAAAAAAAACCAATTTGAGTATTGCAAAAATTGTAAATAACTTAGAAGCAACCGCATAATGGAGTCGATATACTCACAAATCTAGAGGTAAAACCTCAGTTGTATTCATCTACCAATCCGACAATCAATGGTAGTGAATAGTTAAGACTTTTATAAACATATTTTTCATCTAAACCAGAGAGACAATTAGTTATGGATTCAAACCTCAATCTCTAAATAAAAAAATAAATTTATTTTATCTAAAATTTTTTATTCTTAATTAAATTATTTTATTTATATTTATTTATTTTTTTATTAAAAGACATTTAAAATTATTTATCAGTTTATATTAGTTATTGCAATGTATTATTCAAGTCTAAATATGTCTAAATTTAAACTTAAATTGAAATTCCCAAATTTAATTACGATTATTTTTAGATCTTTATTTAAATAATTTTATTCTATTTTTTTTTGTCCTGGAACTCTTGGCGTTTTTTTTTCACTACTCTTGTGCCACTTTTTTGTAACGTGAAACGCAGCTACCATAGATTCCTCCCTTCGCATGTAATATCTGCCAGCAAAGCTCCTATCATTATTATTATTCTTATTACACTCTTAAATATATATAAAAAATTCGGGGGATTGTGAAGCTCGTTTCAATTCGATAATTTCACTTGAGAAAAACTTGAATAACTTTTTAACTATTAAGAATAATCTAGTTCTGTAAAATGCTTAATCTTAGCTCTTATCCGTCCAAAATAGAGAAAATAACGCTGTCGGTCAAAATGGGTCAATTTTGATCCAATAAAAAAAAAAAAAATTTAAAAGATTTTATTTGAAAAAGAAAAGTTAGATACAGTTAAAATTCTTAAAGAGTAAGCTGAACATAGTCAAACTCGTCACTACAAACTTGATCGTATCTCTCTACTTGTTCAGGTGAATAGTCAAGTGTATTCATAGAATAATAACTCATGACTAGGAAGTATTTAAATGGAATTACAAACCATCATGTCAATTGAAAAAAAATTACATACCATCATATTTACAATAATTTTGTAAACTAATTTTCAAAATAAATACAATATTTTATCAATCAAAATTAATTTTCTACGTTTGTTGAATTTATGTTTTAATTCTATCTCTATTTCTATAGTTAAAAAAAATCCCACAAAATTTTAATTTCTTTTTCTTGATACGCTACCTGGAATATCAGCATTAACGGTTGCAAATAGAACGTCCCACTAGAATTATCATTCTTGATTTTTTTGTTAAAGCCATTAAAGTTTCTTTGAATTGAACAGATTGAGAAAAAAATAGATTTAATGGAAAAATAATTATATGATTGAAACAATCAAAGGTATATTTGAATAAATAAAATCTTACAAAAGTGTTCTACATGTATGTTATTTAAAAAAAAAACAACAAGAAAATTTAGTGTTTAAATGTTGAAATTAAAAAATATTGCGCAACAAAATAATAAACTATTTTTCTTTTTAAATAAAAATTTCAAATGGTAAAAATAAAAAATTCTCAAGCTTTAAAAAATGAAAAAATATATTTTTTAGTCATTCATTACATAATATTTATAATTCATTTAAAAACTTTCACTTATCTACAGTGTGAAATTCCACTACTCAAGTTCAACAACATGATCATAAATTTTTTCTTAAAAATTTAACAAGTTAAAATGTTCATTTTAATAAGATTTTTAAATTTCAGATAAGATTTTTAAGATTTTTTTGATAATTCGAGAGTTAAAAGTAAAAAATTTTAAAGAATGATTCATAAAAAAAATAGACGAGTTTTCTGAATTCGTATTTTATTTTCAAAACCAATTTTTTTTTGATTAATTAATTTACATCTTTTAGCTATTTAATTTTTTGGCATATAGAACATTCAAAACATATTAAATTCAAACTTTCTAAATTGAAATTTTTATATCAGTTCTAAAACAAAAATTGGGGGAAATATTATTTTATATTAAATAAATAAAGAACCATTCAAATTTTAAGCCATTTAAAATGATTTAAATATTTAATTTTTATCTTTTAAGTATGTTTTATAAAAGGTTTGGTAAAAAATTGTCCTTTATGTTTTTTCTGATTGGCATTTTTTGTGGACTTTTTTTTCAATCCTGCTTAAAAGAAACTTATTCTTCGAAAAAGTTTTCAGTTTTTGACGCCAAACTGTTGAAATTCAATCGGCCATCTTTTATCAACGAAGAAATTGTGCTTAGAAAACTTCTCTTGATCTCATTGATTAAAACTTCAGGATTTTTATCGACAAGTCTTGATCGAAATAATTTGAATTATGATGTTAAATTTTTTGATTCAAATGAAATTCAAGTCATTAAGGATTTACACAAAAATTATAAAGGCCAGTATAGCTGGTTTTTTATAATTCATGAATCAACATTCTTTTTTCCTTTTCAAGTAAGGGTTTATAACAGTTCTACATTAAAACTAATAATTTATTTAATTTTTAAATTTTAACTAAAAATATTTCAGGTTGTAGAGCTTGTCGCTAATATTGAGCATGATATATTTTTCGGCCGAGAAGAATCAAAATCGACTAGATGCTCTGTAAAATCAGGAATTCTCATATCCAAAGTAAGTTTTTTGAAAAATATTAAAAATTTTTAAAATCATTATTTTCAATTTTTTTTAAATAGAGTGTCGGTATACGTTTTTAGAAGTAATATTATGTGATATCAGTTGATACTAAATGAAAATATTTTCCTATTTTTTTGCCAAAATTTGTATCAGATATAAACTTATAACCGAATCTATTATTTTGTTTAAATTTTATTTTAAAAAAATCTTCTGAGTTACTAAAGTAAACAATGAAAATAAGGCTTCAAAGCTTCAAAACCTCAAAATTTTTGGTAAAGTACCAATTTGGTTGAGTTGTTTTTATATATTCAAATAAGATTTGATTTTAATTATAATTTAAACAAATTGTTTGATAATTTAAATTTTAAAAAATGACATACAGTCTTGCCACGATGCTATGTTTTACGTAAAATTACCAAAGTAAAAACTAGTAATATCTCCTGATATTACTTAAAGTAAAAAATAAAAATTAATTTTTTTTAAAAAGTAATAATACCATTTAAATCCTAGTTTTTCGGCGATTTTTGCTGATTTTAATCAATTTTTAATTTTTGATCTTATTTCATGATAAAAAATTATTTTTGGATATAATTTTACGTAAATTTGTATTTCAAAATTGTAATTTTTAGTAAAATAAATCAAAAACATAAATTAAAAAACTGTATATTTTTAAAAGTCTAATTCTAAATGTTGTCTCTAGTATCAGTTTTGTCACAAAAAAGAAATAAAATATGATATCATTAAAAAATTCGTTAGCTAGATATATGATATCGAGCGATAGATTCACATGATATCAGCAGAGGGTTTTTACGAACTTAATTACCGTATTCCCTCGTTCGATGTTGCAGTCCTAGAACCCGAAACACAACTTTGGCGAAGGCAATAAATACCATCTCGCCCACGTAAAAACATTCTTAACTTACACCGCATGCGTCAAAGTTGCATTTCTGGTTCTGAGGCTGCAATATTAAACGAGGGAATACGGTCCTTAAAAATTATCTAATTCTTTTCCAACAAATACTTATAAGATATCTTTTATATTTTTATAAATTTTAAATAATCTTTTTTTTAAGAATATTGTTGAAAAATTGAACAACAACATTTCATTTTGTAAAGAGTCAATTAATTCAAATTTTACAATTAATGAATGCATGAAATTATTATTTAATGAAGAATGTAGGAGTAAAATAAAGGTAAGCAAACGAAATTTTAAAATTTAAAATAAAAAAATTATTCAGTTACAACGCCACAAGGTGAAGCATAGTATAAAAATATTATTTTTTAATTAATTTTTGTTTATACTAAATCCATAAATACGAAAAATCTCAATTTATAGTTAAAGATACGAATTGATTTTCAATATTCAAAATTATTGTCTGATTGAACAATAATATTTCTAAGATCAAAAAAAATTATAAAAAAATTTTAAGATATCTACGAAATTTTTGAAGAATGGTTGTTATACTTGAATTTTTGAATTCAAAATTACTTATAAGCTAATTTTAACATTAAAAAAGCTTTTGTATCTAAGCATCTTTATTTGTTTTTTTAAAATTTTTGAATTAATTTTTATACTTAATAATCAGAAAAATAAAATCATTAAAAGAAAAATAGAGTTAAAAACTTTCAAAGTTTTTACATATTTTTTGCCTAAATACAAAAAAATCTGATATAAAAATCTGATGATTCATTTTAGGTCTAAAAAAAACTTTTTTTAAACCCAAAATGATAAATTATTTGAGAGTTAATTATTAAGTATTTTAACTAGAATCCTGATTTTTAAGAGCCATTTATTACAGTCAATCCTCGATATAACGACCAAGTTGGGCGGAAATTTCGTTGCTCGTTATATCGAAATTGCATTGAAAAAGATGGGCAAAAATATTTTTTTTTCAAAATGTTTATTGGTAAAAAAATAAATAAAAAAGGAAAAAAAATACAAAATTATTGTTTTTTTACAAAATCTTTAATAGATGTTTGTTTGGTATTACATTTTTCAATGACAACATTTTCAATTTTAAACAAAAAATCAACTATTTTTGAGAAATCTTGGTTTTTATTCAAAAAAAAATCTTTTAAATCATTAATTTTATCGATAGCTTCTTTTGAGCTTATAACAGGTTTTTTAGGTTTTTCGATTTCTTCGACAGCAGAATCACTGTCATCATTTTGTGCTGTATTATTAACTGAACTGATGATCTCAACATCTGATAATAAGCCGCGTACAGGAAAATTTGAGTCGATTACTTGCTCCATTACTTGCCTTAAAATCTCGATGGCCTAACATTGTCGCATACTTTAAGGCTTGTAGTTGAATTTCGATTCCACTCACAGTTACGTTGCTATATTTTTGAACTTGTTCGAACCAAAACAAAACGGCTTTATCGACATCATCGAAACTCGATAATTTGATTCTTTTTTTTTTCTGTACCGCACAAGTTCTTCTGAAAGTGCTCTAAAATTTTTTCTTTAGACGAGAGAATTGTCGAAATGGTCGATGTGTTGACACTCTTTTGCGAGAATTGAAGTAGCGATTTTTTGTTCGCAATGTTTTTTTATTATTTCAACTTTTGTTTCAAGTGAAATACACTTTCTTTTTTTTTTATTAAGATTTAATTAACTAAATAATTATAATTAGTTTTTTAACTAAATAATTAGCTGACTTAATTATTTAGTTAAAAAACTTTTTTCTGGCAAGCATAAAGTATTTAAAGAAAAAATTTGGAAATTTGAAAATTAATAGCGTCATCACGTGACAATCTAAGATTTTAACAAAATTAAAAAGGTGTGGTTACGATGGAGCAATCTCAGCAAGTGAATGAATCTGTTCCATCCCACTCTGAACCTGAATGCCTATTTTATTTATCCCAGTTCGCATTAAGGTCGTTGGATGATCAATGTAAATCGGAGTTAACCTCATTTTATGTCTCAAGACTTGATCAATTTGCAAGAATTCCTCAAAATGACTTAACTGAATGTTTTAAACAACTCCAAATCGAAATGATAAAGCATCTACGAAAGGAACTATCGTTTCAACTTCTTGCACACCACAGCCTCCAGGGCTCTTTTATGCTTAGATCGATTTCGAGTCTAAATTCGCTCTCGAAGGACATTTACGCTATTACGCACTTATCTCTCAACAATAATGTTTCTGAAACTGATTTTCTTGTGGTCTACAAAAAAACTCAAAACACTCATCCTCTTGACGAGGACGACCTAAATGACATATACACTGAAATTGAAGACGTTCATTTAGATGTTAAACGTACAAAAAACCAAATGAAATCGTTGATTGAAATGGTCAAAATCCAATCTTCTCAAATTGAAAACCTGCTAAACGAGAACAAAACCTTGAAATCAGTTGTTGAAACAAACAATCTTATTCTCAAACAAATCCAAACAACATTAAGCAATTTACCAAGTGACTTTCCAAACTTGCCACTAATCAGTAGTCTGTCCACATCAGACAAAAATACTACTCAGCAAGTATACCACTCATTTGCACATGCTATAAATTCAAGTTCATCTAAAACAAACAACACTCCGCGATCACAGAAAAGGTCTGCACCACACGATCTGGCATCGAAAACCAATTCCAATCAAAATGGAAACAAAACCCAAAAAACTCACCATACTCCGACCCTGGCTATAAACAACAGCTCTAGCTCGGCTTTCCCAATCAGACCAAACACTCAGCCATTTAACCAAAAAAGTGTTCGATCCTTTGATTCATCGCTACCTGATAGCTCTTCTAAACCCATAGAAAACAGTAGAGAAAACGAATATAAAGTAGCTGGCCCACGAAAAAAGGCAAAAAAATCGTCAATTGAAACATATGTAAAAACATCTGGTCAAGGTAATATAACCGGGTTAAAATCTTGTGAACGTACTGTAGAAATATACCTTGGACGCATCTCTAATGAAGAGTCGATAGAAAATGTGAAAAAAGCAGTTCATTCAATTGTACAATACTTCAATTTTGAACAAATCACAACAACTCATGGTTTATTTAAATCATTTAAATTTTCCATTAGTGTGTTCGATCTTGAAAAAATTAAAGACAAAAATAACTGGCCGAGAGGTGCTGTAATTAATCGCTACCATAAACCATTTGCATTACGCCAGCGATACACGATATCAACATCCTCAAATGCCCAACCCTCCTCAAGTGGAACAAATGAAAATACACAATCTTCATCTGAAGCAAATACGAGCAATACTCCTAATCAATAGTTACGTAATTATTATGCCTTTAAATTCTTTTTCTATTTCTTTTCTTAATTGTTACAATTTAAAATCAAATTTATCTTATTGTAATCATTTAGTTAATATTTCAAATATTTGCTATTTGAATGAATTATGGACCAAAAAAAATGAATTTCATATTATAAAGGATTTAGCTTCATCTAGGTATCATAAAAATACTCCACTCTATCAGTCGGATATGCCTGATTACTTAGGTAAATCTTCAGGGCGACCTTATGGTGGCCAATGTTGGTTTCTTGACGACTCTTGTGATTTGATTGAAAGTGACTTTTTTAATAGACATTCGAGCTATGTCCATTTGAAAATCAAAGGTCAAGAATTTGTAATTTTTGGGGTTTATATGCCCTTTTATAATAATAAGAATAAGGTTGATTCGATAGCTTTATATGAGACTACTCTATCAATCTTAATAGCTCACATGAAATTTTTTAAAGACAAAAATATTCCAATGTTCATAATAGGTGACTTCAATGCAGATCCATTCAGGCTCACTTGTAAAAAATCCTCAAATATAAATAAGTTAGATTCTCTACTGTACAATTTTATACATGATAATGACCTGGTCCTACTGGACTCATTAAACACACAATTTACTTCGTATACCTATACAAAGTATAAAAAAAATTCCCCCCCATATTATGCTAACCTTGACCATATTTTAGTCTCAGATCAAGGGAATATCTTAAAATCTATTCAATGTAACATTTTAAGTGACTTGGGAAATCTTAGTGATCACCTCGCCCTTAAATTAGATGTTACTTATGAAAATCTCCACTGTGAGACTGAATCTCTATATGTTAAGCCTCAAGTCCAACCCAGACTAAAACTTGAAATTTCTGAAGTATTTGAATTCTATAATAATAATTTATCTTATCATTTTTTTAATTCTTGTCTCGATTACACTGATCCCTCGAAACCTATTTTTAATGCACAAGAGCATGTTGATCTCTTTTATAAATCAATATGTGACTCAATCTCTAAAGCCTCAAATGAAGCATTAGACTATCAAAATATTTACTTTTCCTCCAATTTAGCTAAGAAGCCAAAGAAAAACAATTGGTTCAATAAGGAACTAAAATTGATAAAAGATAAGTTAATTGACATCAATCAAAAAATAAAAACGGATCCCTCCTTTGAACCTAAAAGAAGACAATTAAAGAAAGAATTTAGAAGAGCTCAACGACAACAAATTTATCTAAATGAATTAAAAGAGCAAGCAAAAATAGAAAGTCTTTTCTCTTTAAAAGATAGGAATAGATTTTGGAAAAGACTTGCACAGTCTAAAAATAAAAGAAATGTTAGAAAAGAAATAACCCTCCCACCGGATAAACTCTTTTCTCATTTCTTAAATTTATTCAAAGAGGATGAATCCTCTCTCTCAAGTGATCAGATAAATATTAAAAAACATGTGAATGAAACATTTGTGAACTACACTCGTCCTGCTAATCTGCCTTTTTTTGAGCTGTCTCAACTAAAGAAAATAATATCAGAATTTGATAACTCAAAAGTAACTGGTTTTGACAAAATCTCCTATAACCTTTTAAAAAATGTAAATTTTGTTGGCTTTTATGAAATTCTACTTGAATTCTTCAACCAACTTCTACTATTCAATAAAATCCCAAAAAATCTTAATACTTCAAAAATTAATCCTATTCTAAAAGATAATTTAAAAAACAGCTATGATCTAAACAATATAAGACCTATTTCTATTTCAAACTGCTTTGCTCAAATCCTAGAAAAACTTATTCTAATTAACTCCCCTGATCTTTACAAAGTTAGTAATAACCAATTTGGTTTTAAGAAAAAAACCTCATGTAACCATGCCATTTTTGTATTAAAAGAAACAACTCTTAACTACATCAATAAAGGCTCTGGATGTAGGATAGCATCTTTAGATGCAGAAAAGGCCTTTGACAAAATTTGGCGTGATGGCTTATTCTATAAACTATTAAAGAGACTGCATACTTCCTACTGGGTATTGCTTAGGATTTATTATAACTCAGCACTAGCTGTTTTATCTCTTCCAAATAATCTAACAACTAAACCCTTTAAAATTGAAACTGGTGTAAAACAAGGAGCTATTTTATCTTCTTTTCTTTTCAACATATATATTGATGATCTTATAATAGAATGCCTTAACAATGAGCTTGGAGCTCTTTATAAAAATCTTAATGTTTCTATCATTGTCTACGCAGATGATATAATCTTAATAAGCCCAGTTGACTCCCATCTACAAATGCTTTTGGATATTTGTGGATCTTATGGGAATAAATGGAGAATAAAATTTAATCCTAATAAAACAAAAGTTGTTAACTTTGGCACTCAATTATTTAAGTCGGTATTTCACCTTAATGGATCCGAACTTGAAGAAGCAAATCAGTTAAAATACTTAGGATTCATTATAGATTCTAATCTTGACCTTAACACACAGGCAGTTATAAATTTTAAAAAAGTTCAGAGCAGCTTTTTTGGAATTTCATATCTTCTCCCTAAAAATAGTCCTACCTCTTCACCTAAATTCAAATCATTTATATACAAAACATTTTGCTTATCTAAATTCACATATGGTCTTGAGGCTCTTACTCTTAATTCGACCACAAAGGATTCAATAAATAAATTACAAAACAACTTAATTAGACAAATGTTTGGTTTAAAAGCCTACTGTCACATGTCACGAGTCTTAAAAGTACTAAAATTATTCAACTTTGATGAACTTTATCTATTTTCAAAACTAACTTTTATTGATACAATTAAATATAATTATCTATCATCACAATTTTTAAAATATATGCTAAGTGACCCCCCCTCTAATAAATCTTTTTCCTCCGACTTAGTACTTATTTCCAAGTACTTTAAAATTGAAACCTCAAAAATTTCAGTACATATAAACCAACTTAAAGAAAATCTTAAGATTAATCTGATTTCTAATGATGGTATATCTGATTCAATTTGGTTATGTCTTTGCAATTTAAAATTAAAACATTACAGAACTCTCCTAAATGAGCTAATTCAAAATAAAAGAAATTCATGAATTTTGGTCCAAATTATCTTGCTTTCTAACTTTCATGCCTTTTTCTATTTTCGAACTAACATTCCTTTTTTATTTTTGTAATTTTATTTTTAGGTAATAATTTTTCATTTTTTAAAAAAAACACAAAAACACAAAAAAAAAATTTTTTATCTTTATTTTCTTTTACTTCTCCTTAAAGGAGGTTAATTCAATTCAATAAATAAATAAATTAAGATTGGACATTTTTTATAAACAATTAGATAGGAAATGTTTTCTGGTGATTTATAGTTATTCATGAAGATAAGTTAATTGTTTTATTTTTATTTTTTTTTTTATATAAAAAGTGTGAAAAAATTTCTTTTGTTCAAGCTCGTTATAGGAAGTTTTTATTCTTAAGAAAATGATTAAGCGGTATTTCATTATAAGCTCGTTATATCAAGTTTTCGTTTTATCGAAACTCATTATATCGAATTAATTTTTATATCTTTTTCTTTAGCTCGTTATCGGTTCTAGCCAAGTTGCTCGTTATAAAGGGTTTCTCGTTATATAGGGTCTCGTTATACGGAGGATTGACTGTATAATTAAACAAAATAATCAAAATTCAAATTCTATTTAACGGAATAGAAAATTTTTAATTTTTAAGATTTTTTTCAAAACTTGATATAAAATGTACCAAATTAACACTGTTCAAAGCATTAATTATTTTTTTGATTTAATAGAATATTAAATTCAAACATTTCGATTCTGAGTTTAATGAAACTGGTTTGCGATATGCGAATGACTTTATTACAATTAGCAATCTTAATGTGACATCGTCTTTTGTGCAATCGATCGAAAATTTTAAATTAAAAAAATATTTATCTGAATTGAAAAAAAATGAAGCTCAAAAACAGAAATTTTCAAGTAAAATTCCAGAATCAAATAAACTTTTTCAGCGTACGAATGTGGAAAACAAATTTGAAATATTAATACCATCATTTTTTAATTTTACTCATTCATTTCCTATTAATCAAGTCATTCGGAAACATTCTGGTAAGTTAAATATTAAAAATATAATCATAAACTTAAATAACTATTATTAAAGCCACTTTAGAAATTTAAAAAACAGCAATTTAGAATTGGTTCTTTAATTTATTTTAAGAAAGGATTATTGACACATTGTATATAGTTTTTTTCTTTGTAAAAATTGATCTATATATCAATTTGTAGAGGAGAAAAATCTAAATCATTTCACAGTCAGATACTATCGAGAATTTGCGTAAAAAAAATTTTTTTTCGTTAATTTTGCAATTTTTTTGGGATGCCTGTAAAAACAGCACCCATCAAAAAAGCGAAAAAAAAGCACCCTGTGTAAATCGCATTAAATATTATAAAATACCTTTTTTTTTTTGATATATTTATTTCTAACAACCTCAACTTTAATAAACATCAATTTTTATATTAAAAAAATATTGTTATTATATAAAATTTTCAAGTTTTAAAATAATTTGTACATAACACTTTAAAACACCCTGCAACACCCTTTTGATTCTGATAGAGGAGAAAAAGAAATTTTGTCATTTTGGCTCTTTAGCAATACATCCTAAATCTCTAATTTCCTAATTTTTTTTAAATATATTTTCATTGAATGATTTGCTATGATACAAATTTAATATGACAATCAATATTCAAAAAAAGGAAATAATTTACAAAATTTTTTTTATTATGAAGTCTTGAAGTCTAATAAGAGACCCAAAAAATAGTCTTTATTTTTATTAAATTTCTCTTTTTTAATAATTTAAAAAATAAATGTTGAAAAATGCTTTTTATTTAAAAATTTAATTTCATATTATATTACAAAAAGTTACCCTAGAATCAACATTAAAAATCCGGTCTAAACCTGTTTTAGCGGTTTTTATAGGGTTTTTACATGTCCAGACCTTTTGAAAAATAATTTGCCAAGCAGAACTTTTTCTCCTCTATCAGAATCAAAAGGGTGTTGCAGGGTGTTTTATAAACTTAATAGGGTGTTTCAGGGTGTTTTAAAGTGTTATGTACAAATTATTTTAAAACTTGAAAATTTTATATAATAACAATATTTTTTTAATATAAAAATTGATGTTTATTAAAATTGAGGTTGTTAGAAATAAATATATCAAAAAAAAAAGGTATTTTATAATATTTAATGCGATTTACACAGGGTGCTTTTTTTTCGCTTTTTTGATGGGTGCTGTTTTTACAGGCATCCATTTTTTTGCAGATTTTTTTTAAAAAAATTTTAAAAATAATTTACGAAAAATTATTACAAATTAAATTTATTTTCACATTCAATATTTTCTAACCAAAAAATTTTGCTATTATCAATAAAGCAATTAGAGAATTTTTTTTATTTACTTAAACATTAGTTTTTGGTAAAATCTTTAAGAATTTTACAAATGTAAACACATAATTTTTTTATTTTTATTTTAGCTGAATCTATTAATTAATTTTTTATTAAACAATAATGATAATAATATATATAAGCTACAGCAAGACTAGCTTGCGTAGCTCCTTGCAAATAAAACATAGAAAGGTACTGAAAAAGAAATCCTGTTTAAATTTTTAGGTCAAAATAAGATTTAAGATTACAGATAGAAAAAGCTGTAAAAGAAAATTTTAATAAATAAATGTTCATGTTCAAGATTGTTGACTAGACCGGAAGGCACCATATCCGTTCTTGAACTTGTTGACCGAGTCGGGGTCTGTCACAATTAAATATATTAAAAAATAATTTAGGTGGAAGACCACCAGGACTGTTCCGTACGGCTTGCGCCTAATTTTTTATTAGAGAAGAGCTGAATTTAGGCTAATTTTATTCTTTGTTATTTATTATAATTAATTTATTTGTTTAACTATACAGCACTTAAGTTCTCTCAAATAGTTCTTAAAGGTATATATATTTTAGATTATATTTTTTAAGAACAAGAAATTTACTGGCGAAAGCCAGAAGTTTTGAGTCAAAAATCAGAAGATTGATCTCAGAATTATCGTGATTTGATATTTTATCAGCTGATAAATCACTAATTAGACTTTTTTCTAAGTTTGACCAATTTATCTGATTCAAAAGTTCAAAATTTGAGTTTTTACTTAAACTATGCTTCAAATCCAAATTTTACCCTATTTTAAAATTTGCTTGAATATTATTCATTTAATTCTAATTAAAAAAATTTCAACTTTTTAAAATATGTTGATTCAATTTAATGAATTTATGTTTTTCTTTATTTTCAAAATCTTAAAATTCTAGTCTGACTAATAAACATATTAAACTTATAAAATGAATTTAATTTAAAAAAAATAAACTGAAATTAAAACAAAATAAGATGCATTAAAATTAATGATTATAATTTTTCGTAAAATTTTCACTTTAAATTTTCAACAAATCTTTACGTAAAATTCGCATAAATTATGACCATCTTCGGCGTTTTTTTACACTTGTTTTTACGATGATTTAAAATTTTTTTTTTCGGTTTATAAATTTACTGGGTTTGATATATAGATTATTCTTATATAGGTCATGCATAAGGAAGTTATGATTTATTAGAAATAAAAAACTGTTTGCAAAGTGTCAATCGTCCTTTTCCAGAATTCTGATAATTTTTTTATAAAATTGCCAAAAAGAAAAACAGTAAAATTTCTAATAATTAATTTTGAATTTTTATTAGATAAAAACATTTTTAAAAATAGGGAAAATTGAAAAAGGATGAAAAGGAAGAAAAGGAAGGGTTTAAAATTTCTTTAGAGATAATAGTAAAAAACTATAAAATGTCTGTATTGTTTTTAAATTAGTTTAGTCAATTTTTAAATTTTTTTTTAGGCATTGTAACATAGTCAAAAATTAGATCATTATTTAATGAATTTTAGTAAGATTTGAAGATAAAATTACTTGTAATTGAAGTATGCATTAATATGAACTTTGTATCTTTGTAAAAATTAGGAGAGCAAAATGATTTTATTTAATTAAAACAAATGAAATACTATATTATATAAAAAGAGCTGAACATTCGATTAAATCAGGGTTGTTTAAAAGTTCCAAAAAAATCCAAGTCCGGACTTTTTTTTTTAATTTGCTAGATCAGGCTTCATATAAAAACATTTATATACTCTTGGGTTGTCTAATGAAATAGATTTGCAATAGATCAAAATTTTCTTGAAATTTTAGCATAAATTTCTTCACAATTCTTCTTCAGTATTCAAAATTAAGATAAAAAAAAAGTCCGGACTTGGACTTGACTTGAGACTTGTGACTTTTAAACAACTCTTGATTAAATATATATAATATTAAATTCAAAAATTTTAATCTAAATCTAAAATAAAATAAAATTAACGATAAAAATATTGATACAAGCAATGACAGCCGTCTGATAAAATTTATTTTTTAATATGATAATTTAGATAACAGGTGTTTAGTGCAATTCAGTCAAAAAGAAAAGTACAAAATGATAAAAAAATTATACAACTTTTTTTCAATAAATCAAGCACAAAATTGTAATTCTTTCAATGCAATTTGGTGCAACATTCACAGTTACATTTAATGTCAAAATTAGCTGAAATTAAATGTCATGATATTTTATCTCGGGGAATTTGCAGAGATTTTTGACATCATTAGCAGACTTCGATACTTGGCCCAACTATGAATGTAGCACTATGTTGCATTAAAAGATCAAGTTTAAATTAAATTAAAGTTTAAATGTGTTTTAAATTAGAAAAGAGCAATAAGCTTTTTTTAAGAGTTCATTTCCTTATTTTTATTTTATTTTATTTGCGGGGCTAAATTTAGTTTAAAAAAAACTTCTTTCGATTCTTCAAATTTTAAAAATCTTTGTCAAAAATCTATTTAGTTATTTTGTTTAGTTGTAATTTTTTTAAACAAATGAAATTTTCAACAAAAGAAATATTTAAGAAGTTAAATAACTTTTAGAAAGGAAATATTCAGTTTTGATAAACCATTCTACTAATTATTAATATTTTTTATTTAATATTCGTAAAATATATTTAATATGGGATCTAAACTTGAAACTTAATTACGCTTTTTCTAAAATTCAACTTTTTGTGCGGCACTTAATTTTAAGATTTAAGTATTAATGCTGGGTTTATTTTTGATTATTGGGTTTTAAAAATGCACTTAAACCCGAAAATTTAAATTTTAATGCATGCATATATAAATAGTCTTTTTTTAGCATGGGGTTGATCTAGGCTTATGAATGCAGTCAAATCCGAATTTCAAGTTTTGATTCATGCAATACTGTGCAAGAGTATACGGTTTTTGATAAAATTTTAAATAAAATAAAAAAATGACTAAAGTAATATCAAAAGAAATATATTTTAGAGTATTTTTGTGAATCTAATGTGTAAATTACGTACATGAGTTCTTGTACCAAACTTAAAATAACCTTTAAAAAAATTGAATTGAATTTTGATTAGCTTATTTTTAAGATTATGAAAAAGTTGAAATAACAAAATTGATCAATTTATCAAAAAATAAAATAGACGAAACCACATATTTTTTCTTAAATGGATATAAATCATTCATACCTGTTCAAGGTTTAATATATAAAATGGTCTTTTATTCAAAAGAGGAAAATACTGCTCAAAGTGTAATTTTATTCAAGCCTTTAGATTCCCCTCAAATAGTTTCAATTGATACATTCAAACAAACAAGCATTTTAAAAAAAATTAATTTGATTTTTTCAATACGAGACAATTCGCCTCAAGCCTCGATTCAAAGACTATGCACTATGATATCACAATTTTCAAAATATATAAAATCAGTCAATTTTTTAATCATCAATTATTCAAATTCAAACATCAGAGTACCAAAACTAAAGATTAAAGGTGTAAAGAACAAAATTGATAAAATCAGGTTAATGGATGCAAATTTGTACTATAACGATGATTATGTTCAATTGGAGACAATAAGACACTTCTCCAAAAAAATTTCAAAAAATTCTCTAATTGTGTATATGCCATCAAATGTAAAATTTGGACAAGACGCCTTGAAAAGATTGGTCATAAATTCTAAAATAAAAAAACAAGTTTTTTTTCCCATTGCCTATAATTTTTATCCATATTCAGCAAAGAAATCTTTATTAAATGATAATGGGTATTTTGATGGTGAAAGCAAGGACATTGTCTCATTTTATAATCTAGACTTTATCAAATTTGATAATGAAAAGATCAGATCGACTTTTGAATTATTCAATAAAAGCAATGTGGAAATATTAAACGTGGCTGATAGTGACTTGCATTTGGAATGGACAATTTACAAAGGATGCCATTTTTTGAATACAAATGATTCGTACAAATGCATTAACAGAAGGTTGAACAGTTTTGGAAATCATTTGAATTTTTTAAGCTTTTTATTCAAAAATTAAAAGATTTTGTTAAAAAATTTTAAAAAAATCAGAATCAAATGTACTTCGAATTTTATTTTTTTTTTCGAAAAATAGAATGTTTTAAATTAAACAGCAAATTTATTGATTTTTTATTTTATTTGATTAAATATTTCTATTCTTGGAATTTAATCGTGCCTTTATTTAAAAGGGTCATGCTAAAAACATTCAGATGTTCAAGTATTTTGTGATCAGTGATATCATGCTGATCGAAATTTCGACAAAAATTAAAGACAAATAATATTTTTGACAAAATTTTATTATTCAAGTCTAGTCAATACGTATTTTAAAGGAATGGATTTAAAACATATATAATTTTAATTGTATTATTTTATTTATGGTATCTTTTGATAGATTTTACTTAAAATTTTGTCTGGATTGCTTTAATTTTTATATTTAAACTTTAAATACCCTTAAAACAAAAAACGCTGCAAAAGCACTTGTTTTTTTAATTTAATTAGTTTATCGCCATTTATTTTGTTACCAATACTTAGAGATTTTTAAATACAAGTTATTTTACATTTTGAAAGATAAATTTGAATAAAAGAAGAATTTCATATTTAGTACAATAATCGCCCCCATACTTAACGGTATAATAGAGAATTTTTTTGAGCTTATTATGTAGACAATTTTATCAGCTTTAATTCAAGCCTAAAGCTGTCCAAAAAAAACATAATTACAGGTATACTTTAGGGTCCAAAGATTTTAAAAATGAATATTTACCACATCATGGTTTTTATTGATAAAAATAAAAATAATTGACAAAACATTTATTTAAATGGCATTTATTTTAAAATTACAAAATGAACTCCCTTTTTTTTAAAAATAAATCTGAAACCTCCTTTTTTATACTTTTTCAAAATGGCTGTTAATTACCTGTACTTCGTAAATAATTACTTTCTGTTGAGATTAATTACTTTTTGTTGAAAAAATAAAAATTCTATTTTGAACAAAAAAAATTTACTTGACAAGTTGAAATTAATTAGTTTTTGTTTATTTTAATTTGTTTTTGTTCATAATAATTTATTATATTATACAATGTTTAGTTTGGAGTCTAAAAAAAATTGAAATAAAATACTGTTAGTTTTTCACAAAATAGCTGGAAACTAGCTGGGAATTATTTAAATAGTGGCAATGCATTAATAAAAAAAAATAGGCAATTCTGAAAATTTTGTTTTATTAGAAAAAACCAATTCAAATTTAATGAATCTCGATTACATTAACTCAAGATGCAATAAACTAGAATTTGATAAAAAAGTTAATTTTGATTAATTGATTTCATTTCAATCCGCTTTAAAAAAATTGAATTAAATAGGACAGATTGGTCAGGTAGTAGATGCACTTGTATGTATTTTTTCAAGAATTATTATTGCTCTCATATTATTTCTTTAGCAGTAAACCAAAAGCTTTTAGCAATGCCATTGAAGTTTATTTAGACAAAATCAAAAGCCGGAAGACCAGCTAAAGCAAAATAATGCCTAGCTAAGCAGTAATCAATTTAGTTTTTTGTTTTTTATATTCTGTTTTTTGAAATATTGTTAAATAATATAATTATTATGAACAAAAGCTAATTAATTTCAACTTGTTAAGTAAATTTTTTTTGTGCAAAATAGAATTTTTACTTTTTCATCAAAAAGTAATGAATCTCAACAGAAAGTAATTATTTCCTAAATAAACTAATTAAATTAAACAAAAAGTAATCATTTTCAACAATAAATTTACAGCTAATTAATTTCGACAGTAAAATAATTATTTTCAACAAAAAGTAATTATATACAACAAAAAAATAAACGTAAACTAATTAATTTCAACATGGAGGTAATATTTTCTCTTTCAAAATTGTATAAAATTTTCGTTAAAAAACGCAAGCATACACCATTTTAATTATTTTACTTATTTTAATGAAATGAATTTTCAGAAATTAAAAATTTATTTATTATTAATTTATTTTAATTTCTAAATAAATGTAAATTTTCATTAGTTTTAGAGTTAGTTTTTAAGATTATCTTCTTGCTATCGATGAAACTAAAAATATTTTTTAATATTTTTTAGGCCAAATATCCGTAATTTAGATTTTAAACACATTTTAAATTGATCATTCGACATAGCTGAAATACAATTTTTATCATGAAAAATATGAACAATCCCTGGATCAACTGATCTGAAAATTTTAATATCGCCTAATTTTATAATATATTCCGCAATTTCAATATCTTCTTTACCCCATTGAGTAATATTTTCATTGAATTCAATGCGATTAAAATCATTTTTGTAAATGGACAATGCATCGTAGCTGAAATGACGCCATTCACCATTTCCTTCACTAATTATATTTGAATTTTCATTTAAATCAAAATTTGTGCTGAATTGACTAAAAAATATTGGAAAATAAACTTGGGAGTTAATGCGAGTATTTGCCCATATTCGGTCTAATATTTCCGGATGGAATCTGAAATCAATATCAACAAAAAATATGATTTCATCATTAGGAACTAGTTTTGATCCCTGGTTCATGTAATGGTATCTTGAAAAATTCTTTTTTAGCTCAACAATAATAAATTTCTCACTTGAATCCATTAATTTTTGATCTTTTTGAATAAAATTTCGAATAGACAAAGAATCCGCTTCACATATTGCAATTATTACTTTCACATTTTCTTTAGCTTTAAAAAAAATTTCATTAAAACTTGTTAAAAATTCTTGCAATTTTTTTGTTCGGTTGCAAACAGACAAAATGAAGTTGATTTTTGAAATGTTATGAAATGGTTCTCTTTCTATTTCAAAATCCAAAAAAGGAAAATTCAAACCGATATTTTGCATCAATTGAGTTTTGGTGTTTTTTTCTTTTAGAAAATTGTGAGCCAACATGTATAAATTATCATTTGGATCTGTCTGGAAATATCCAAATAGAATGCGCGATTGTGAATAATTTGAATTTATTGTAAAAAAATGTTTTGAAAGCTCATAATTTAAATTTTTTAAAAAATCACTGAAATGTGGATGAAAACCGGTTTTTGGTCTTTCTGAATCAAGATCGTATAAACTATGAGGATCGAAAAATTTCAGATTTTTTTCTTGAATTATAGGAGGTGTGTTATTATGATTAGTTATTTCATAAATTTTGTTCTTTATTAAAGAGGCTTTGTGCCTAAGCTCAATCAAATGAACCTTTTTCATTGATTCCACATTCTTTAGCGGATGTATGCTTATCAATTTCTTGAAGGCGAATGAATTTGTTTTTTTATGAAATGAGCCATTTTGACCACTATATATATGATGAAATATTACATCACTCTATTTGAAAAAAAAAAATAAATAAAAAAAAATTTTAAAGAATAATTTTCTTTTGCATTTAGTCAAATTTGGCTTTTTGCCTTTAATAGTTGCTGAATATTGCTTAAAATAATAAAAATAAATTGCTATCAGGCCTATACTTTTTTATCATCAATTTAACTTCACCTCTATAAATTCACTTTTAACTATTTAAAATAAATTTTGGCGTTTAAAACGATTTTATTAACATAAATATAGTCTTTATATTTAAAAGACTTTTTTTCAATATAAAAAAGCTTTTTGTAAAAATGCTTTTTTTTGTTAGAAAAAAAATTAAATATATTAAAATAACTTTTAGACTTCAGAATTTTCTTTTTTTGGGATTTGAGAAATTTTAGTACAAAAATGAAAATTGTTACAATTTTTTTTATAATTGTGCTAAAATAGTTCTGTTAACAGGACGATATTGTAAAAATTTTGTTCAAGCTAAATTCAAGCTCTGCAAAAGCACTACAATTTTCTGTAAAATGCAAGCCATTAAAAATATTTTATTATAATCTGCAATAAATTGCTGAGTTTTTACAGAGCTTGAATTAAGCTAGCAAAAATTTTTACAATATCGTCCTGTTAACAGAACTATTTTAGCACAATTATAAAAAAATTGTAACATTTTTTATTTTTGTACTAAAATTTTGCCTCCTTTTAGTCTTAATCTTTATCTAACAATTGCTTGAGTCTCCATTCTTATTACAAAACTACTATCTGATTCACTTTCCAAATCAATAATTTTAGAATTTGTTAAAAAAATCTAAGAAATTTATCGAAAAACTTTTGGAAATAATTTTTAATAATTATTCAATTTATTAATTAAAATTTATTTTTAATTCATTTTTATGTAGAAGTTTTGTTTTATTGAAAAAAAAATTAATTTTAGTTACAAAACAATCTCTAGCCCTGCTATCATAGCAATCAAATTGAAATTATTTTAATTCAACTCTTTAAAAAAAATAAGCCACTGAAGGCTTTATATTATATTATAAGTGATAGTTCAAATAAAAAGCAATATTTCGGAAAAAATAAAATTTTTAATTTTTATTTTAAAATCTAATTTTTATCTAAAAATATGATTTTCTTTGATATAATTTTTATGTAAAAATACTCAAAGAATAACAATAATCTGAATCATTATGTATCTGATAAAAAAATTAAGAAGCCCTTGAATGAAAAGTTCACTTTTTTGTAATTAGTTGCCGTTAACTTTTACTCTAAAAACTAGTTGTGGGGGCAGTCAGACCTTTCCGAAAAGTCATTCCAGACAACTCATTTCCGATAAGTCATAACTCATATCCGACAATTTTAACTAAATGAAACAACAAAATTAATTTTTAAATTTAAATTAATTAAAGGGTAAGGTAAACTGGGTCGGGGGGTGGAGTCCTGTTTTAGGGATTCGGGTATGTAATAGATTAGATTAAAATACTTAATTGAATAAGAGCTGCCTAGATTTTCGTAGATTGATTTGACTTCTATTAAAAATCTGGGTATTGGGTTAGGGCTTAGGGTTAGGGTTCATCTCCTTTTCCTGTACCTTTTTGAGCAACGGCTCCGACCTGACACATAGGTTCCTGTAACGAGTTGATCATCTACACCGCTATTATTACCCAGTCGAAACCGGTGCACCTATTTTTTATGATGAAAGGGTTCTAAACATTCGTCCCGTACTGCAGAGATATCTTAAAGATTTTTTCACCCCCCCAGCGGGTTTCCAACCCCCGATCCTCTGCTCGCATGACTAACACACACACCATTCGGCTATACAGGCTAAAATACTGAAATTACTGTTAATAAAATATAAATTTCAAAATTTCTAATTTTTAAAAATTAATAGTGTTATTTCATTCTGTTATAAATGTCTGATATGACTTATCGGAAGTGAATTTGTCGCAAAGGTCTGTCAGCCACTTGTGGGTATTCTTTTGTCATTTTTGTGATTTTATTTAAAGCATCATCCAATTTTGTTGGATAGTCCAATTGTTTAATTTTGGAAAAAAACAGGAAAATAATATTTTATAACAATCAAACATCCTTTTTGCTTTATTACAAATCTTCTTAGACCTGAAAAAACGCATGGTTTTTTCTTTTCTCCTTGAATTTAAACAATTATTTTTTATAAAATGAATTCAAAAAGTTAAAAAAAAATACTTAATTTTTTGAATTTCAAAATGAAAACATTATACTGGATTAATAATAGATGATTCTAACATATTATACTCATTTTTTACTCATACAATACGCATATAATTTTGGGAAAAATATATTTTTCAAAGCATAACTTGCTTTTAAACAATAATTTTAAAATTTATTGTAAATGAAAATTTACTTAAATAAATATAATTTTTTTGAACTTGAATTACAATTAATTAGTATTATTAATTTGTCTGGCAACAAGAAATTACTAAATAAAAATGGTTCACAAAATTACAGATTCTAGTTAAATTTACTTAATTTTTATTAAATTTGAAGCAAATTCTTAGACTAAGTATTCCCAAATAAAAAAATTAAGAAATTTAAATAAGTACTTTAATTGTTTCAGAAAACATCCTAAAAGATAAAGTGCATGAAATGTTCACAAACTTCTGAATACAACGACCGATCTCTACGTCTTCATGCTCAGTTTGGATAATCGTTTTGAAACAAAAATTTAAATGGGGTCCCAATTTTCTAAGGGTTTCTCTTGATATTATAATTCCGGGACCACCCATGCAATATGGTTTTAACTCAGAATGCTGATAACCAGGTTGGCCAATATAGTAAAGTTGTTTGGAATCTAGGCGCTTCAAAAATTGCCTCAATTTGTCTAATTTAATATACACATCATCATCAGCCCTTAAAAACCATTCATAGGAATCGAGGTAATTTTCATAAAGAAATTTGAGCATTGTGAACGCTTTTTTTTGTGGTGGATACGAATCATCAGTTTTTGGTAAAAAAACAACTGGTAAAGTTGTCTCAATTTTTTTTGATTGTGAAAAATATAAAATGTGTTCATAATTTTTGGCCCATGTTTCGTTAATAGCTTTTGCTCGACTGTCTATGAAACGATTTGCTGTTAATACTGAAACAAGTAGAAATCCTGATGTTTTATTTATGGGGCTGTAATTTACTGTTTGTAGGTCGATTGGAAGTTGAAAATACCTCAACAAAATTCCAATAATGGTCCCAATTGAAAATTTAAACAAGAGAGCAAAAGAAAAATTCATTTGGTCTAAAAAATAATTTAGTTGCGAATTTAATTTTATAAAAAAAAAGTAATGGGCAAATTTTAGAACTGCTCTTTTAACATCTACCTTTTGATTGAATTTCATGAGATTATATCTTTTTTAAATAAATAAATAAACTCCTATAATGGATAAACGGGATTTTACTAGATTAGAGAACAGATCAGGACGGTTCAATATTATGATAGGAATGTAAAACAGTTCAAATGCAAGATTCCATACAGGAATGATGAAAAATATTTTTATGTTAGATTTTAACCTTTTATTGTACAATATTATATTAGTATTTAAATAGTTAATAATTGCTGAATAATAAAAATAGAAAATTAATAAAAAAAAAGAAATTAAATAATTATTGAAAATTCTTAAAAATTACTCCTGTCTAAATGCAGAATTTTTTTTTGATATTTTTTAATTATTTGGGTTGTGAAGTTCGTTTCAATTCGATCATTTCATTTCTATAAAAAAAAAAACTTTAAAAAAAATGAGGAAGGCTAATTGTATGGCTAATTGTAAACGATGGCATTTTTTTATTTGGTCTAGAAAAAAATAATAATCAAATTAAGTAAAAAGTGAAATTTTAATTTTAATCTAATAAATCATTTAAAAAATTTAAATTTCCAGTAAAAATTTATTTATTTTAGTAAAATAAACTTTCTGAGCATTTACTAAGCTTTTACTGGGCTTTGTTAGGAAAAATCGCCAAAATATTCAACTCCTTTTAAATTATTTTTTATTATTTCAGTCTATATTTCACTTAAAAAAATGGTTTTTAGTATAATTGCTTTTAGAAAAAAAAAGAAAATTTTATAAAAAAAAATGTTGATTTTATATTAAATGATATGATATAAAAGACAGGGGCACATCATTACCGTCCTTTTAAATTTAACTTTTAAAAGTGGAAATAAGTACAAAAAACTTCTTTTATTAATTTACTTTAGAAGCATTTATCTCATTCATAAAAACAATTTGTTGACATTAAAACCCGAGGATTCTAAAAAACTTATCAGTAAAAAAAATAAAATAGTTGAAATGTTTCATTAAGCAATTACGTGACTTAAATAATATGGCTGTATTATTTCGTAAAAACTAAAGAATAAGCAAATTTAAAACAAAACATATTTTAAATCAAAGAAAAATTTGATTCTATAATGATGCTCGACTATATTTTTATAACAGAGCTTGAACAATTTGAAAAAATATTTAAGAATTTTTTATTTGATGCAATCTTGTCGAGTTTTTTTCCAACATTTCTAACCAAAAACTCAATTTAAAAATTGGTGGTCCCTAAAAAAATTAGAAGTTAAAATTTAATGAATTTTTTTTTGTTAATTTATGAATTTATTATTTAAAAAAATATTCGAATTTAATTTTAGTCAGTTACTAAATAAAAATTAGTCTTATGAATTTTCCATTTTTGCTTAGGACTTAATAATTTCTTACGTCTCTTTGAAATTTTTAAATCATATGTACCTTAATTTGGAAATGTTGAGAATTTTGATTAGGGTTAATATTTATCTGACTAAAATTATCTTCAAGTTTACTAACGTTTAAAAAAAATTGACTTTATCTCAATAGATTTAAATAATATTTCTAATAAGTTTTTTTCAATTTCATTTCGGTTAGCTTAAATTACATCATTACTGCTAAAATTGCTATCCTCACTAAATTCTTTTTCATCAGATTGAAAACTTTATCAAGAATTTTATTTTTCACGGGAAATGTTTTTCTAGTCTTTTTTAAAGGAAAAGTGTCAGATTATATGTTTGAGTGAAAATTTGAATTATTATTATGAATTATTATATTTGAAATGTTCACAATTTTTATTGATCAGTAATTTTGTGAAAAATTTTTTTTGAATAAAATTATGCACTAGGTCGACATCATCCCACTGTTCACGAAATCTGGTATGAAGTGTCTAATACTCGACAAGACCATGTTTCTATGAATCGAAATATTTATCTTTATAATCATTCAATAAATAAATTAAAAATAAAAAGAATTAAAGCAATGAAACAATTTTCAAATCTTAATAAATAGATAGACAATGAATTAATAAAAATATAATTTTAAAATAAAATAAGCCAAAAATTAGAAAAATGAAGTTAGAAGATCAAAAAATTTAAATATTAATAAACTTTTCTACTTTAAGTCAAAAAATTCGAACATCGTTATTGATTGTTTTTTATTATTTTTTTATTGTCTAAGTGATTAACTTAATAATAATAATTATAAGTCTAATTTTTTTTTAAGCTTAATTTAAAATTATATTTTTTTTTCATCTATTTATCTTTTATAATGAGTTGAAATTGAGCATTTTTTTACTACTTTTTGTAAGAGCATAATCTGATGTTTTAACACTATGTAAATCATAGCAAAGTTTCAAGACTTCTAAAATTTTTTAGAATTTATTATATTTAATACTAGAGAACATATTTATCAAAAAAAAAAATAAAAAATAATCATTCAATTTTAGGCTTTATAAAAGAATAAAAATATGAAATAGATTTTAGGAATAAGATAAAAGTTATTTTTCAAAATCAAAAATTCTATTGATTCGATTTTTGAAAATGTTTGTAATAGTATTATTATGAGTCGTCAAATCAGGTGCCTTCCAGTTCACAAATATAATAATAATAATAATAAGCTACAGCAAGCAGGTTTGCGGAGACGACTTTCTAAGGAAGCCGTATATGGTAGCTAAATATCCGATTTTTCAAAAAAATTATGACACACAGAACCATTACGTATTTCGTATCAATTTTATTATGAAAATGATGATTGATTTTATGATAGATGAATCATATTGCAACACCTGTCGGTCTTCTAGTGTTGTCCAACCAAGAAATTCTCCTGTTTCCAAGTATATCTTGAATTTAAGCTGTGAAACTAATTTGGAAATTATTCACTGTTCTCTTTCGAGAATGTCTCCTGTTTACTCTTTATGAAGCCGAACGAAAGATTTAAAGAGAAAATTTTCAAGACGGAAGTTGAAGAATTTGTACGCATTTCAGAAGTTGATTGCACATTAGCTATAATAGCATGATTTAAAATATTTTTTCTGAATAAATCATGATTGAAATATTACTGAAAAGTTCAAAGATATAAATAAGAAAAAAATTCATAATGTTTTTATTTTTTTTAACTATTTTTCTCCATTAGTTTAAGTTTTAATTTTTCACGCAATGTTTTATGAAAAAATGGAAACTTTCTTTTAATTTTTAAAAATGAAGATTTTCTAGTGTTTCATGAAACTTTGGTGTTATCGGTTTAAATCTATTGGTATTTTATTATCCAATTCTTTCCAATACAGAATAATAGGGTTTTATCACTTATCTCTTTTTCTATACCTTTTAAGCTAGAGAATTTCGGTAGCTTCATTCTTACAAAAAATTCAAATACCGCAATTCAATATACTGGTTTGAATTTCAATACCGCAATTCTAACACAGCTAAAAATTAAGAATAAAAGTTATCAAAGAAAATATATAAAAGCTAATTTAAAATAAAAATAATCTATAAAATGATTTAAAAATTAATTTTTTACTTTTTAAGTATGTTTTTTAAGTGGCTTAGGAGAAGAAAGTCTTGTTTGTTGATATTTATTGGCATATTTTACGGATATATTTTACAATCAAGTACAGAGAAAAAATATTTTTTAAGAGAGCACACAATTTTCGACCAAACATCAAATTTAAATCGTTCAATTCATATCAAAAATGAAATATTGCCTAGAAAACTACTTTTGATCTCATTATTAAAAACTTCCGGATTAAAATCGAAAAAAATTAATTCTAATAATTTGGATTATGATATTAAATATTCAGATTTAAATGAAATTGAAGTCATCAGTGATTTAAACAGAAATTATAAAGACCAATATAGCTGGTTTTTTATAATAGATGAATCAACTTTCTTTTTTCCTTATCAAGTAAATATACAAAAGATGCTGCCAATTTTTTTCTAATTTTAGCTTTAAAATTTTTCAGGTAATTGATTTAGCTACTGATCTTGAGCACGATCTATTATTTGGCCATAAAAAATCAAAATCAACTAGATGTTCAGCCGAATCTGGAATCCTTATATCTAATGTAAGTTATTAAAATAGTAATTTAGATTTTATTTAAATTATTCATTATTTAAATAAGGTTTAGATAGAATTAGACAGAAAAATAAATATTCAAATTATTTTTAAACAGTATTAAGAAAATTTTCTTAAAATTTAATTCAAAATGAGTCGAAAGTTAAACAAAAAGAAAAACAGTAAAATTTCTAATAATTAATTTTGAATTTTTATTAGATAAAAACATTTTTTAAAATAGGGAAAATTGAAAAAGGATGAAAAGGAAGAAAAGGAAGGGTTTAAAATTTCTTTAGAGATAATAGTAAAAAACTATAAAATGTCTGTATTGTTTTTAGATTAGTTTAGTCAATTTTTAAATTTTTTTTTTGGCATTGTAACATAGTCAAAAATTAGATCATTATTTAATGAATTTTAGTAAGATTTGAAGATAAAATTACTTGTAATTGAAGTATGCATTAATATGAACTTTGTATCTTTGTAAAAATTAGGAGAGCAAAATGATTTTATTTAATTAAAACAAATGAAATACTATATTATATAAAAAGAGCTGAACATTCGATTAAATCAGGGTTGTTTAAAAGTTCCAAAAAAATCCAAGTCCGGACTTTTTTTTTTAATTTGCTAGATCAGGCTTCATATAAAAACATTTATATACTCTTGGGTTGTCTAATGAAATAGATTTGCAATAGATCAAAATTTTCTTGAAATTTTAGCATAAATTTCTTCACAATTCTTCTTCAGTATTCAAAATTAAGATAAAAAAAAAGTCCGGACTTGGACTTGACTTGAGACTTGTGACTTTTAAACAACTCTTGATTAAATATATATAATATTAAATTCAAAAATTTTAATCTAAATCTAAAATAAAATAAAATTAACGATAAAAATATTGATACAAGCAATGACAGCCGTCTGATAAAATTTATTTTTTAATATGATAATTTAGATAACAGGTGTTTAGTGCAATTCAGTCAAAAAGAAAAGTACAAAATGATAAAAAAATTATACAACTTTTTTTCAATAAATCAAGCACAAAATTGTAATTCTTTCAATGCAATTTGGTGCAACATTCACAGTTACATTTAATGTCAAAATTAGCTGAAATTAAATGTCATGATATTTTATCTCGGGGAATTTGCAGAGATTTTTGACATCATTAGCAGACTTCGATACTTGGCCCAACTATGAATGTAGCACTATGTTGCATTAAAAGATCAAGTTTAAATTAAATTAAAGTTTAAATGTGTTTTAAATTAGAAAAGAGCAATAAGCTTTTTTTAAGAGTTCATTTCCTTATTTTTATTTTATTTTATTTGCGGGGCTAAATTTAGTTTAAAAAAAACTTCTTTCGATTCTTCAAATTTTAAAAATCTTTGTCAAAAATCTATTTAGTTATTTTGTTTAGTTGTAATTTTTTTAAACAAATGAAATTTTCAACAAAAGAAATATTTAAGAAGTTAAATAACTTTTAGAAAGGAAATATTCAGTTTTGATAAACCATTCTACTAATTATTAATATTTTTTATTTAATATTCGTAAAATATATTTAATATGGGATCTAAACTTGAAACTTAATTACGCTTTTTCTAAAATTCAACTTTTTGTGCGGCACTTAATTTTAAGATTTAAGTATTAATGCTGGGTTTATTTTTGATTATTGGGTTTTAAAAATGCACTTAAACCCGAAAATTTAAATTTTAATGCATGCATATATAAATAGTCTTTTTTTAGCATGGGGTTGATCTAGGCTTATGAATGCAGTCAAATCCGAATTTCAAGTTTTGATTCATGCAATACTGTGCAAGAGTATACGGTTTTTGATAAAATTTTAAATAAAATAAAAAAATGACTAAAGTAATATCAAAAGAAATATATTTTAGAGTATTTTTGTGAATCTAATGTGTAAATTACGTACATGAGTTCTTGTACCAAACTTAAAATAACCTTTAAAAAAATTGAATTGAATTTTGATTAGCTTATTTTTAAGATTATGAAAAAGTTGAAATAACAAAATTGATCAATTTATCAAAAAATAAAATAGACGAAACCTGGAACACGTCGTCCCTGTCGAGGACCAGATACCTTTGAGCAGAGAAGTAGAGAGGCTCGTTGTCGAACCTCATGGTCCACTCCACTACCCGCTCGTTGTCCATGGCGTTCTCCATACACATGAACTCATGATCTGGTCCATGTGTGCCACCCACCACCAGGTGGAAATAAAGTACGCACGACATCCCTTCCTCGGCCGCACGGTCCTTAATCCCCGCGTGGAGAACGTATATTTCTCCTACGCGGGATATTCGTCACCACTATCTATTAAATATCTATCTCCCGTTATTTCTTGGCATAAAACTGCGCCGATCCCTACATTTGAGGCGTCCGCAAAAATGTGAAAGTCCTTTTTAAAGTCTGGATATAAAAGTACTGGTGCATTAATAAGCTGATTCTTAAGCGTGTCGAAAGCTGTTTGTGTTTCGGGTGTCCATAAAAACGTTGCTTTGAGTTTGGTTAGATCGTAAAGACATGAAGCTGTTGTGCTAAAATTTGGTATGAAACGCCTGTAAAACGTCATTATCTCTATAGACCTGCGCACACCGCCAACAACAAGCTCTATGAATTCAATTACATGCCGTTCGGAATTTGTAATGCACCACCAACATTCCAGAGACTTATGAACAAGCTTCTTGAAGGATTGTCTTGGAAGTACTGTCTAGTATATTTAGACAATGTGATAATTTTTTCGCCAGACTTTGATTCACACCTAGAACGTATGGAGGAAGAGTTGAATAGATTTGATCAAGCCGGATTGAAGTTGTATGAGGAAAAGTGTCAATTTTGTATGAAGGAAGTAAGCTACTTGGGATTTCGTATCTCAAAGAATGGGCTGAAGCCAGATAATTACAAGACTCAAGCGATACAGAACATGAAGCCGCCGGAAGCTAAAGACCAAGTGCGCAGGTCTATAGGGATAATGACGTTTTACAGGCGTTTCATACCAAATTTTAGCACAACAGCTTCATGTCTTTACGATCTAACCAAACTCAAAGCAACGTTTTTATGGACACCCGAAACACAAACAGCTTTCGACACGCTTAAGAATCAGCTTATTAATGCACCAGTACTTTTATATCCAGACTTTAAAAAGGACTTTCACATTTTTGCGGACGCCTCAAATGTAGGGATCGGCGCAGTTTTATGCCAAGAAATAACGGGAGATAGATATTTAATAGATAGTGGTGACGAATATCCCGCGTAGGAGAAATATACGTTCTCCACGCGGGGATTAAGGACCGTGCGGCCGAGGAAGGGATGTCGTGCGTACTTTATTTCCACCTGGTGGTGGGTGGCACACATGGACCAGATCATGAGTTCATGTGTATGGAGAACGCCATGGACAACGAGCGGGTAGTGGAGTGGACCATGAGGTTCGACAACGAGCCTCTCTACTTCTCTGCTCAAAGGTATCTGGTCCTCGACAGGGACGACGTGAGGGAATGGCTTCAACGCGACGATAGCCGACGTCAGCAACAGCAGCATCTGGAATCCCTCACGGACCTAGTTAAGGAAGACATGGTCGGTAACCAAGGCGAGGATGGCGAAGGACAAAGGCGGACCGACAAGAAGAGCGAAAATGAATACGTTCCATGCGGCTTACAACCGGGACAGTTCCAGGAGTTGGGGTACGATGAAGAGGAAGAAGAAGCCCCTAACTCCTTCACTAGCTTGGGAGGGATGTGAGCTACTATAAAAGCAAAAATAAACCTAATTTTTAAAAATAAAATATATATTATAGAACCTCTCTCTCTCAATCCCCTACCCCTACCCCTCTAGGCTTACACTATTTTTTTTGCCTTTTCAGAATTGTATAAAATTTTCATTTCAAAACGAAAGCATACATCATTTAAATTAATTTACTTTTCTTAATGAAATGAATTTTCAAAAATTTTAAATTTATTTAATAAAAATTCTAAAATAAATATAAATTTTCAATAGTTTTAGAGTTAGTTTTAAGATTATCTTCTTGCTATTGATAAAACTAAAAATAATTGTTAATATTTTTAAGGCCAAACATCCGTAATTTAGATTTTAAACACATTTTAAATTGATCATTTGGCATAGCTGAAATACAATTTTTATCATGAAAAATATGAACAATCCCTGGATCAACTGACCTGAAAATTTTAATGTCGCCTAATTTTATAATATATTCCGCAATTTCAATATCTTCTTTACCCCATTGAGTAATATTTTCATTGAATTTAATGCGATTAAAATCATTTTTGTAAATGGACAATGCACCGTAGCTGAAATGACGCCATTCACCGTTTCCTTCACTAATTATATTTGAATTTTCATTTAAATCAAAATTTGTGCTGAATTGGCTAAAAAATATTGGAAAATAAACTTGGGAGTTAATGCGAGTATTTGCGCGTATTCGGTCTAATATTTCTGGATGGAATCTGAAATCAATATCAACAAAAAATATAATTTCATCATTTGGAACTAGTTTTGATCCCTGGTTCATGTAATGGGATCTTGAAAAATTCTTTTTTAGCTCAACAATAATAAATTTCTCACTTGAATCCATTAATTTTTGATCTTTTTGAATAAAATTTCGAATAGACAAAGAATCCGCTTCACATATTGCAATTATTACTTTCACATTTTCTTTAGCTTTAAAAAAAATTTCATTAAAACTTGTTAAAAATTCTTGCAATTTTTTTGTTCGGTTGCAAACAGACAAAATGAAGTTGATTTTTGAAATGTTATGAAAAGTTTCTCTTTCTGTTTCAAAATCCAAAAAAGGAAAATTCAAACCGATATTTTGCATCAATTGAGTTTTGGTGTTTTTTTCTTTTACATAATTGTGAGCCAACATGTATAAATTATCAGTTGGATCTGTCTGGAAATATCCAAATAGAATGCGCGATTGTGAATAATTAGAATTTTTTGTAAAAAAATGTTTTGACAGCTCATAATTTACATTTTTTAAAAAATCACTGAAATGTGGATGAAAACCGGTTTTTAGTCTTTCTGAATCAAGATCGTAAAAACTATGAGTATCGAAAAATTTCAGATTTTTTTCTTGAATTACAGGAGGTGTGATATTCTGATTAGTTATTTCATAAATTTTGTTCTTTATTAAAGATGCTTGGTGCCTAAGCTCAATCAAATGAACCATTTTCATTGATTCTACATTCTTAAGCGGATGTATGCTTATCAATTTCTTGAAAGCGAATGAATTTGTTTTTTTATGAAATGAGCCATTTTGACCACTATATATATGATGAAATATTGCATCATTCTATTTGAAAAAAAAATTAAATTAAAAAAAACTTTTAAAGAATAATTCTCTTTTGTATTTAATCAAATTTGGCTTTTTGCCTTAGTTGTTGAATATTGCTTAAAATATTCAAAAATAAATTATTATAAGGCCTATACTCTTTTATCATCAATTTAACTTTATCTCTATTAATTTATTAAAGGCTCTATTAATTTACTTTTATCTATTTAAAATAAATTTTAGTCTTTAAAATGATTTGACTAACATAAAAATAGTTTTTTTATTTAAAAGACTTTTTTCAATATAAAAAAGCTTTTTTGTAAATAAGCTTTTTTTTTTTGTTCGAAAAAAAATTAAATATCTTACTATATCTAATTAAATTAAATATCTAAATAAAATGACTTCAAAATATTCTGCACCTTTTTCTTTTTTTTTGGGAAATGTGAAATTTTAGTACAAAAATGAAAAATGTTACAATTTTTTTTTATAATTGTGCAAAAATAGTTCTGTAAACAGTACAATATTGTAAAAATTTGTAAAAGCAAAATTCAAGCTCTACAAAAGCTCTACAATTTTCTGTAAAGTGCAAACCATTAAAAATATTTTGTTATAATCTGCAATAAATTGCAGAGTATTTACAGAGCTTGAATTTAGCTTGAAAAAATTTTAACAATGTCGTCCTATTAACAGAACTATTTTAGCACAATTATAAAAAAAAATTGTGACATTTTTCATTTTTGTACTGTAATTTTTGTACTTAAATTTTACCTCTTTGTGGTCTTAATCTTTATCTAACAATTGCTTGAAAGTCCATTCTTATAATAAAACTGATTTAATTTCCAAATTAATCATTTTAGAATTTGTTGAAACAATCTAAGAAACTTATCGAAAAACTTTTAGAAATAATTTTTAATAATAATTCTGTTTATTAATAAAAATTTATTTTTCATTCATAAAGCATTTTTATATAGTAGTTTTATTTTAGTGATAAAAAAATTAATTTCAATTACAAAATAATCTCTAGCCCTGCTATCATAGCAATCAAATTGTATTAAAAATAATTGTAAAATTACTAAATAAAAATGGTTCACAAACTTGCAGATTTTAGTTAAATTTACCTAATTTTTATTAAATTTGAAGCAAATTCTTAGACTAAGTATTCCTAAATTAAAAAATGAAGAAATTTAAATAACTACTTTAATTGTTTCAGAAAACATCTTATAAGATGAAGTGCATGAAATGTTTACGAATTTCTGAATACAACGACCAATCTCTACGTCTTCATGCTCAGTTTGTATAATCGTTTTGAAACAAAAATTTAAATGGGGTCCCAATTTTCTTAGGGTTTCTCTTGATAATATAATTCCAGGACCACCTATGCAATATGGTTTGAACCCAGAATGCTGATAACCAGGATGACCAATATAGTAAAGTTGTTTGGAATCTAGGCGCTTCAAAAATTGCCTCAATTTGTCTAATTTAATATACACATCATCATCAGCTCTTAAAAACCACTCATAGGAATCGAGGTAATTTTCATAAAGAAATTTGAGCATTGTGAACGCTTTTTTTTGTGGTGGATACGAATCATCAGTTTTTGGTAAAAAAACAACTGGTAAAGTTGTCGCAATTTGTTTTGATTGTGAAAAATATAAAATGTGTTCATAATTGTTAGCCCATGTTTCGTTAATAGCTTTTACTCGACTGTCTATGAAACGATTTGCTGTTAATACTGAAACAAGTAGAAATCCTGATGTTTTATTTATGGGGTTGTAATTTACTGTTTGTAGGTCGATTGGATATTGAAAATACCTTAACAAAATTCCAATAATGGTCCCAATTAAAAATTTAAACAAGAGAGCAAAAGTAAAATTCATTTGGTCTAAACAAAATTAAGAAATGATTTAGTTTACGAATTTAATTTTATAAAAAAAAAAGTAATTGGAAAATTTTAAAACTGCTCTTTTAACATCTACCTTTTGATTGAATTCCATGAGATTATATCTTTATTAAAACAAATAAATAAATAAACTCCTATAATGGATAAACGGGACTGTACTAGATTAGAGAACAGATCAGAACAGTTCAATATTATGACAGTAATATAAGACAGTTCAAATGCAAGATTCCCTACAGGAATGACGAAAATATTTTTATGTTATATTTTAATCTTTTATTGTACAATATTATATTAGTATTTAAATAGTTAATAATTGCTGAATAATAAAAATAGAAAATTGATAAAAAAAGTATATAAACCATTATTGAAAATTCTTAATAATTACTTGTTTCTATATGCAGAAATTTTTTTTGATAATTTTTAATTATCTTTAAAATTAATAAAATTAGCCAAATTTTTCATTGAAATTAAAATTATGGAAAAAAAAATTCAAAAAGTCTTATTTGGTTTTTATTTAATTGAGTAATTAATTAAATAAATTCGATTTTAATTAAATTTCCTTCTAAAATATTCGGTTTTGTGAAATTCAGTACAAAAGAACAGAACAAAGTGTGAAAAAATTAAATAAAAATTAATTCAATGAATGCAGAATGGTGCAACATTCAAAGTTGCATCAACTGTAAAAGTCTGCTAATGATGTGCAAAATCTCTGCAAAATGCCCTACGCTCGATTATATTTAAATTTAATTTCTGCAAATTTAGCAGACCTTGATATTTGATGCAACTTTGAATGCTGCACCATTTATCAATTTCACCATACCAAAATATTCGGCGTGTTAATTTTTGATAATTTTAATTTCTAATTTTACATAATGAATTTATTTTTATAAATGACATGTATAAAATTCTTATTCTTTTTAATAATTTTAATCAACAATAAAATTTCAGATTTAGCTCAATTCTCTAAATAAAAAAAAAACTTTAAAAAAATGAGGAAGGCTAATTGTATTGCAAACGATGGAATTTTTTTCCTATTTGGTCTAGAAAAAAATAATAACCAAATTAAGTTAATTGTGAAATTCTAATTTAAATCTAAATCATTAATTTTAAAATAAATCATTAAAAAAATTTAAATTTCCAGCAAAAATTCATTTAGTATAGTATAGTATAGTATTATAAGGCTATAATATGATATACTCATTAAGTAATATCAAACGGAACATGTTCTATCATGTTATGGTAGCCTGAGTACTCTTCTAAAGTTTCAAGACTAATTTTGTCTAAAATATTCTTAAAATTGTTTGTTGTTTTTTGTTTAATAATTGTATTCGGAAGATTATTCCAATAGTTCACAATCCTATTTGTAATAAATAAAATCTTTGATCACAGTTCTTGACCAGTTGTCTACATATTGTTGAATCATGACTTCTTGTGTTATAACTGTATTATAATTTATTTTAGTAAAACAAATATTTTGAGCTTCTACTGGGCTTTGTTAGGAAAATTACGAAAAATAATTTTTTGGTTCTATTTTTTAGTAATGCAGTCAGAAATTTAGATTAAAAAAGAAAAAATCGCCAAAATATTCAACTCCTTTTAAATAAACATTTCATCTATTATTTTGTATTAAAATTTATTCTATTAAAAAAAGTATTTTGTAATAAAATACAACCTTTTTATTAAAATAAATTTTAAATGAATAAAGTACAATCTAATTTTATAAGAAAAACACCTAATTTTATATTTAAAAAGTATTTTTCGATAATACATTTTGATAAAAAATGTGAAATTTCGATTCGATTGACATCGAATTAACATTGTTTAAAGAAAATATTGGAACTATTCAAACAAGTGTAAGATATTAATTCACAAAAACATGTGTTCTTTTATTACTTTTTTAAAATTTATTATTAAAAGGCCCATTCAAATCGGCTACACAATTTTTTAATAGAATACCACAATTTTCTAAAATGATACCACAATTATTTAATAAATGTACACAATTTTTAAAATAATCCATAAAAATAAAGATTAACACTTAATTAAATAAAAAAACACTTATTATATAAAATTGACACTTATTTGACTAAGAAGACCATTAATTAATTAAAAAATTCATTCTTTTAAATTTTCAATAAAAGTTAAATTAAAGTGACCCTATTTAAAAGTGTTGAAATTATTCTAAATAAAAAGTGGAAGTAAAATAGAAATAATTATATTATATGTAAATTAAAAAAAATTTAAAATGTCCAGTGCAAGCATTTTAGAAAATAACTTTAACGACACAGTCGAAGATGCTGAACCTTTAACAAAAAACAAAAGAAGCACAGGTAGGACTTTTGATTTTTTGCATGATTGCGAATCGTTAGATGAATTCGTACAATCAAGCGTTAAATAGCAAAAAGTGGTCGAATTTCGACGAGAAAGGGAATTGAATCTGACGAAGATTCAGAAGATGAAGTATTGTCAAAAAGACCAAGAATCGAATCAGATCAGAACAAAGCGTTTGACAGCGAGTCAAAATCATGCGAAAACTGAGGCAGTAAAATGACGAAAAGAAGATACTGGGCTTGTCCGAATAAATGTGGTAAAATAATTTTTTGTTTTTTTTTAAATAAAATTTTTTTGAATTTTTTGTGTGGTAAAAAAAATTTTTTGTGAAATAAAAAAAAAATTATATAGCTTTTTTTTAATATTTGTGTTTTTTTTAATAAAATTGTGCTATGTAACTTAAAAATTGTGGTATTTTATTAGAAAATTGTGGTATCAAAAATGATTTCACGTTATTAAAATAGCTTAATTCTAATTATTTCTGATTTACTTAATTACGGAAAATTATTTTTTATTATTTCAGTCTATATTTCACTTAAAGAAATGGTTTTTATTATAATTGAATTGCTTTTAAAATGATAGAAAATTTTATAAAAAAATGTTGATGTTATATTAAATGATATGACACAAAGGACAGGAGCACATCATTACCGTCCCTTTAAATTTAACTTTTAAATGTGGAAATAAGTCTAAAAAACTTCTTTGATTAATTCACTTAAGAAGCATTTATCTCATTGATAAAAACAATTTGTCATTAAAACCTGAGTCTAAAAAAATTCTTTATCAGTATAAAATAAAAGAATAAAAAAAAATAAAAAAGTTGAAATTTTTTATTAAGCATTTTTCATTAAGAAATTACGTGACTTAAATAATATGGCTGTATTATTTTGTAAAAACTATAGAATTAGCAATTTAAAACAAAACATATTTTAAATCAAAGAAAAATTTGATTTTATAATGATGCTCGACTATATTTTTAGAACAGAGCTTGAACAATTGGAAAAATTATTTAAGACTTTTTATTTGATGCAATCTTGTCGAGTTTTTTTCCAACATTTCTAACCAAAAACTCAATTTAAGAAATTGGTGGTCGCTAAAAAAAAATTAAGTTAAAATTAAGTGAATATTTTTTTAATTTATGAATTTATTAAAAAAAATTCGAATTTAATTTTAGTCAGTTACTAAATAAAAATTAGCCTTATGAATTTTCCATTTTTGCTTAGGACTTAATAATTTCTTACGTCTTCTTTGAAATTGTTAAATCAGCTGTAGCTTAATTTGGAAATGTTGAGAATTCTGATTAGGTTTAATATTTATCTTACTAAAATTATCTTCAAGTTATCTCAGATAACTAATTGTAAAAAAATTTATTAGAAATATTATTTAAATCTATTGAGATAAATTTAAATAATATTTCTAATAAATTTTTTTCAATTTCATCTCGGTTAGCTTAAATTACATCATTGCCGTTAGAATTGCTTTCCTCACTAAATTCTTTTTCATCAGATTGAAGATTTTATCAAGAATTTTTTTTTCACGGGAAGGTTTTTCTAGTCTTTTTTAATGGAAAAGTGTCAGATTATATGTTAAAATTTTAGTGAAAATTTGAAATATTATTATATACATTTTAAATGTTCACAATTTTAAGTGATCAGTAATTTTATGAAAAATTTTTTTTTGAATAAAATTATGCACCAGGTCGACATCATCTCACAGTTCACGAAATCTGGGAACAAGTGTCTAAATACTTGACAAGACAGAAATAGAAATATTTATCTTTATAATCATTCAATAAATAAATTAAAAATAAAAAGAGAAGGGATTAAAGCAATGAAACAGTTTTCAAATCTTAATAAAAGAAAGACAATGAATTAATAAAAATAAAATTTCAAAATGATATAAGCCAAAAATTAGAAAATTGAAGTTAAAAGATCAAAAAATTTAAAAATTAATAAACTTTTCTACTTAAAGTCAAAAAATGCGAAGATCGTTTTCATTGTTTTTGATTGACTTAATAATAATAATTTGTACGTATTTCAAGTCTAATTATTATTTTTAATTTAAATTAAGTTTTTTTTTTTCATCTATTTATCTTTTCTTATGAGTTAAAATTTAACATTTTTTTACTAGATTTTGTAAGAGCTATAACACTATCTGATGCTATAACACTATGTTAAATCAAAGCAAAGTTTCAAAACTTTTAAAATTTATTATATTTAATACTAGAGAACATAGTTATCATAAAAAAAATAAAAAATAATCATTCGATAGGCTTTAAAAGAATAAAAAATAGATTCAGGAATAAGAAAAAAGTTATTTTTCAAAATCAACCAAGTCTATTGATTCGATTTTTAAAAATGTTTGTAATAGTAATATTATGAGTCGTCAAATCAGATGCCTTCCAGTTTACAAATACAATAATAATAATAATAAGCTACAGCAAGCAGGCTTGCAAAGATGACTTTCTAAGGAAGCCGTCTATGGCGGCTTAATATCAAATAATTTTTTCAAATAAATTATGACACACAGCACCATTACGTGTTTCGTATCAATTTTATTATGATTATAATGATTGATTTTATGTAGCTGGATCATATTGCCAAACCTGTCGGTCTTCTTGTGTTGTCCAACCAAGAAATTCTCCTGTTTCCAAGTATATCTTGAATTTAAGCTGTGAAACTAATTTGGAAATTATTCACTGTTCTCTTTCGAGAATGTCTCCTGTTTACTCTTTATGAAGTCGAACGAAAGATTTAAAGAGAAAATTTTCAAGACGGAAGTTGAAGAATTTGTACGCATTTCAGAAGTTGATTGCACATTAGCTATAATAGCATGATTTAAAATATTTTTTTTGAATAAATCATGATTGAAATATTACTGAAAAGTTCAAAGATATAAATAAGAAAAAAATTCATAATGTTTTTATTTTTTTTTAACTATTTTTCTCCATTAGTTTGAGTTTTAATTTTTCACGCAATGTTTTATGAAAAAATGGAAACTTTCTTTTAATTTTTAAAAATGAAGATTTTCTAGTGTTTCATGAAACTTTGGGTGTTATCGGTTTAAATCTATTGGTATTTTATTATCCAATTCTTTCCAATACAGAATAATAGGGTTTTATCTCTTTTTCTATACCTTTTAAGCTAGAGAATTTCGGTAGCTCCATTCTTACAAAAAATTCAAATACCGCAATTCTAACACAGCTAAAAATTAAGAATAAAAGTTATCAAAGAAAATATGTAAAAGCTAATTTAAAATAAAAATAATCTATAAAATGATTTAAAAATTAATTTTTTACTTTTTAAGTATGTTTTTTAAGTGGCTTAGGAGAAGAAAGTCTTGTTTGTTGATATTTATTGGCATATTTTACGGATATATTTTACAATCAAGTACAGAGAAAAAATATTTTTTAAGAGAGCACACAATTTTCGACCAAACATCAAATTTAAATCGTTCAATTCATATCAAAAATGAAATATTGCCTAGAAAACTACTTTTGATCTCATTATTAAAAACTTCCGGATTAAAATCGAAAAAAATTAATTCTAATAATTTGGATTATGATATTAAATATTCAGATTTAAATGAAATTGAAGTCATCAGTGATTTAAACAGAAATTATAAAGACCAATATAGCTGGTTTTTTATAATAGATGAATCAACTTTCTTTTTTCCTTATCAAGTAAATATACAAAAGATGCTGCCAATTTTTTTCTAATTTTAGCTTTAAAATTTTTCAGGTAATTGATTTAGCTACTGATCTTGAGCACGATCTATTATTTGGCCATAAAAAATCAAAATCAACTAGATGTTCAGCCGAATCTGGAATCCTTATATCTAATGTAAGTTATTAAAATAGTAATTTAGATTTTATTTAAATTATTCATTATTTAAATAAGGTTTAGATAGAATTAGACAGAAAAATAAATATTCAAATTATTTTTAAACAGTATTAAGAAAATTTTCTTAAAATTTAATTCAAAATGAGTCGAAAGTTAAGACTAATATTAATAAGAGAATTTTATTTTAAAATGCTTGATATCTAAGAAAATTAAATATCGTGATTTATTTTTTTTAAAAAGTTTAAAATATTCCTAAAGATAGACTTTGTCTAGAAATTAATTTAATTCAGACCTTATTTTATTTTGATTTAACTAAGTCCTTAATAATGAAAAGTACCTTAGTATCTTTTTAAATTTAAAATTTGCATTTTTATCAATTGCTAGTGATATGTTTTAAATAGCTTTTTAATATTTATTTAATTAAGTAAATCTTGAATGGTTCTAAAAATTCAGATTTTTGTTCACATCATAACAATCTTAAAAAATGCTTAAATATTATTATTTAATAAGTGCTTTTAAAAACTGATATTACGAAAGACGAATTCTCATTATGCGGTCTAGGCCTCAATATACACTAGACTTCATATCATAAATATTTTTGAATATCATCAAATTGGTATCAAAGTCTGAAAGTTTATTTTCCTAAAAAAGTTGAATGTCTTTCAAGACTCAACTAACGATTGGTAAATGCCAACTCTTCTATTGAAATTGATAGTCATATCAGTTTTTAAAAAAATGAAATTCTGCTTTTTAGCCTTAAATGTCCTTTTTAAAAATAATTAAAAATTTTCAAAATAATTTAATTAACTAAAATTATAGAGTATTTGAGAAAATTAATTTGTAGTTATTTAACAACAGTATTTTAAGCATTTTTAAGATTTTTATGATGACCATGACTGTAAAGACAAAATGTCTTGTTTTTATAATATTCTATTAATTTAATTGAAATTATAGTAATTACAGTTACAACAAAAATTAAAATAAAATTAAAATTTTCAAATTTATCATTAAATTTGTTTTGAATAAATATTAATAACTAATGATAATAATTGAAGTAATCCTTGATAAAAAAATGACTTGATACCATGAAAAACGTGATAGCAAATAAAACATCAAACCCATTGAAGAAATAAAAAAACAAATAATATGTATATGCCAATAATATATAAATTAAAAACTGAAAGACTCATAGAGCTTTTCCTTATTTATGACTCCCAAACCCCCTTCAATCTCCAAATTTTTTATGTTCAATTTGCTCATTTTTTACCTTTGCTAAAGCAAATTTTTAATTCAGCCATTATCAGTAACTCGTTTGTCACTTACAAAGAAAAGACCCTTTTGGAATCATAATTAATTTAATTACATTTTTATTTTTGAGAAGAAGTGAGAAAGAAATTTAAAAAAAAGCTTAAAATATAAAAAAACTAATTTATTATTTATTGGTAAATTAAAACCATTAATTTTTTTAAGAACATTATTGGGAAATTTACTAAACACATTTTATTTTGTAATAAATCAAATGATTCAACTTTTGAAATCAATCAATGTATAAACTTGTTATTTGATAAAGAATGCAAAAGTTCAACAAAGGTAAGCAAATATTTATATTATTAAAAAAGTTATTTATGTCAAGATTGTAAAAAAACAACACCATGTGTAAATCACAAATTTTTGTGGGTATTAAAAAAATAATTTTTATAAAAGAAAAAAAAGAATGCAAATCTGACTTAGTTCAAGAAAACATGATGTTTTTTAGTATGATAAATGATAAATTAAATATGTAGAATGTCGAATTTTTTACTATAAGTAATACAAAAACGAAAGTTTTTCATCTCCTGATGTCTTGAAATATTTTTATTAAAACTTTCTTTTTTAAAATTTAATTTATATTTTAAATAATTTTTTCAAATTTTAAAATCATCAAATCAATATTTTAATAATTGTTTCCTTCCTAGAACATTAAATTCATTCATTTTGAAAATGATTTTATTGAAAATGGTTTGCAGTATGTAGGCGATTTTTTTACAATAAGCAATTTTAAAATGTCAGCAACTTCTATACAATCACTCGAAAATTTCAAACTAAAAAGATATTTACTGGAAATGAAACAAAATGAACTTGAAATGAAAAAATTTTCGAATATCAATCTTGATACAAATATTCTTTACCATCATTCAAATTTGAAAAAAAAATATGAAATAATAAAACCAACATTTTTTAATATTTCTCATTCATTTCCTATCGATAAAGTCATACGGAAAAATTCTGGTAAGTTGAAAATTTATAAATTAAAGTTTTTGATCTAAATTTAATTAATGAAATTAATTATTGTTCATTTAATAGAGTATGACTAACTGGCTTTTTTAAAAATTTTATCTACATATTTTCAGACTTGCGTAAAAGTCAAAAAAAAAAGTCACTTTAAAAAATTTTGAAGTCAAGTCTTTTGACTTTTAATAAATTTAAAAAAAATGGATTAAAATTACTAGATAAAAATATTTTTGAGTATGATGAAATAATCGTTGTAGATGAAAAAATTCGTAAAAAGGATATTTTTTTTTTGAAAAAGTAAAAAAATAAAATTTGATTGACTTTTTTGACCAAAATTAACGTAAATTTCGGTAAATTGTTGTAGAAGATGGTGAAAATATATAAAAAAAAATGGATTCTTTATTTTAAAATTTTTTAAACTTAATGGAAATAAATATTAAATTCTTATTTACAAAATATCAAGAAAATATTAAGAATACTGAAATTTGCGTTAATTTTGGTCAAAAAATTCAATCAGATTTTAATTTTTTTATATTTTCAAAAAAAATGAAAAAAATAACCCTCATTTTTTATTTAGTTTGGAAATTATTTTTCAACTAAATTTTACTTAAAATTAAGGGAAATTTCCGATAATCATCGTTATTTTACGAGAAATTTTTTGCTAGACAAAAAAGTTACTATAAGTGGAATCAAAATTTCAGTTTATAGAATCATTTTTAATGCTGTTTTGTTTGATATTCTATGTTTTGTTTGAATTTCTGGAACCTTGCCAAGTCATGATGATCTATCGTTGAGTTACTAGCTCTTAATTGTTTTAATTTCTAAATAAATAGCCGCAAGGAATTTATAAAAGGGACGGAAAATAAAATAAAATAAGCTTTTTTGAAAATAAAAAAAATATATAGTCTAAATTAATATTTAAAATTATTTAAGTTCAAATCAAAAATTATTTTAGTTCATGTCAAAAATTATTTTAGTATAACTGAAAAATTATTTTAGTTCAAATTAGAAATTATTTTAATGCAACTCAGAAATTATTTTAGTAAAAATCAAAAATTATTTAAGTGCAAGGTGATTTATATAGTAAAATTTTGAAATATAAAAGTTCTGATTTGAATTATTTTGGTAAAAACTAGTGTTGGGGGCTGGTCGAGAGGCCACGTGGCCGGCCAGAAAAAAAAATGGCAGAGACCGGGGCCGGCCGTGCAAGCGGCCAAAAAACGGCCGGTCCATTTAACGGCCAATGACCGTGCCTGGCCGGCCAAGCCGCGGCCAACTGACGGACCGACCGTGAAATGGCCGGCCAAATTTTATAAGACCGTGAGGTGGCCGTTCGACCTTCGGCCTAAAAAAAAACCGACCGTGAAGTGGCCGGCCAACTGACGGACCGACCGTGTGGTGGCCGGCCAACTGAAAGACCGTTAAACGGCCGACCGTGTGAAGACCGGCCGGCCACAAAACGGTCCAAAAAAAAATTTTACTAAGATGTTTAAAAAAATTCAAAAACATTAAAGAAAAATTAAAAGTTTTAAAGAAATAAACATTAAAACTAATTAGATTTTCATCATCGATTTTTATAAATTTAATTTTTTTTTTATTAAAATCGTTTTTATAAAAAAACTATCTAAAATACCGAATTATAAATTTATATATAAAATTTAACGATTTTTGAAAAATATCGAAAAAATTTGGGGTTAATAATTAAAAATTACCTGATCCAAAATTTTGATAAATAATAAATTCTACTTTTAATATCTTTAAATTTTTTTTTTAAATATCCAAGTAAAATTTTTTTTTGGACCGTTTTGTGGCCGGCCGGTCTGCACACGGTCGGCCGTTTAACGGTCTTTCAGTTGGCCGGCCACCTCACGGTTTTCTAAAATTTGGCCGGCCATTTCACGGTCGGTCTGTCTTGAGGCCGACCTTTCCAAGGCCGGCCTTTTTAAAAACGGTCCACAGACGGTCGGTCAATTCACGGACGGTCTAAAATGCAGTTTATAGAATCATTTTTAATGCTGTTTTGTTTGATGTTCTATTCAATTAAAATTAAAAAGGTAAATTCAATCTTAAATGACTATTTTGATGCTTTCTTAATATTTAACTTAAAGTAAATAAATAATCTAAATTTTATTTTTTAGTAGTTTTTCTACTAGAAATTAAAATAGTACAAAAAATTCAATCAGCTTTACTTTAAAAATAAGGAAAATTCACAAAAAATATTTTTTTATTTGTTCTTTGTTAATTTGAAAGTTTGAAATGAATAGAAATATTATAAAATTCATATGGCTAAAGATTCAAATAAAAATGATCTTTCTTTTTAACACCTGGTGTTATTTTCCCCAACTCTTCCCCTTCCTCTTCCGAAAATAATAGTCGAGGAAGGGCCGAGGAACAAAAGGCATGCAAGTTGGCTTTTTTGTACTGTAGTTTAAATGTTTTTTAAATTTTTGGAGAGTAAAGCCAGAATAATATTTTTTATTTTTTATAAATTAGGAATAGAATTAAAAAAATTTATTAAATTTTTATTTTACTTTTGACGAATATCACGAGCCTTAAACTTTTGCATGAATCTCTCTTAAAGATTAATTCCTCATACAATCTTCTAAAAATCAAAGATAAAATTCAATAATGATTTAATCCATTCATGAATTTGAAAATCAAATCTTTATTCTAAATTTTTCAGATTTCAAGATTCTTTCCTTTAAATAATTGCCTTGATTAAAGTGAGTCATTTTATTTGTATTAATCTTGGTTGAGAGATATTTTCTTAATTATTTTCAAATTAGAATTGAATATTTAAATTTGGAAGACAAATACAAATCATGCTAATAATTTTTTCACTATAAAAATTTAGATCAATTTTTTATAAAATTTTTAATTTTTTCAAAAATTTTGGTTGTAGAATTGGAAAATGCTGAAGTGAAAAAATTGATTCATTTATCAAAAAAAAATTTTGACGAGTCCAAATATGTTTTTTTGAATGGATACAAATCATTTAGCTCAATTTATGGCTTAGTTTACAAGATGATTTTTGTCTCAAAAGAGACTAAATCTATTAAGAGTATTATTTTAATGAGACCTTTAGGTCCTCTTCAAATAATTTCGATTGACACATTCAAACAAACAAGCTTTTTAAAAAAAATTAATTTGATTTTTTCAATACGAGACAATTCGGCTCAAGCCTGGATTCCAAGACTATGCACTAGGGTATCAAAATATTCAAAATTTATAAAATCAGCCAATTTTTTAATCATCAATTATTCAAATTCAAACATCACAATACCAAAACTAAGGATTAAAGGTGTAAAGAACAAAATTGATAAAATCAGGTTAATGGATGCAAATTTGTACTATAACGATGATTATGTTCAATTGGAGACAATAAGACACTTCTCCAAAAAAATTTCAAAAAATTCTCTTATTGTGTATATGCCATCAAATGTAAAATTTGGACGAGATGCCTTGAAAAGATTGGTCATAAATGCTAAAATAAAAAAGCAAGTTTTTTTTCCCATTGCTTATAATTTTTATCCATATTCAGCTAAAAAATCTTTGTTAAATACTGATAATGGGTATTTTGATGGTGAAAGCAAGGACATTGTCTCATTTTATAATCTAGACTTTATCAAATTTGATAATGAAAAGATCAGATCGACTTTTGAATTATTCAATAAAAGCAATGTGGAAATATTAAATGTAGCTGATAGTGACTTGCATTTGGAATGGACAATTTACAAAGGATGTCATTTTTTGAATTCGAATGATTCGTACAAATGCATTAACAGAAGGCTGAACAGTTTTGGAAACCATATGAATTTTTTAAGCTTTTTACTCAAAAATTAAAAGAGTTTGAAAAAAATTTAAAATAAAAAATCTAAATCAAATGCATCTTGTCATTTATTTTTTTTTGGAAAAGTAAACTTTTAAAATAAAACAGCTAATTTTTATGTCAATAAAATTTGATTTTGTTCAATCTTATTTTTCTTTGAATTTAATTCTATAAATAAAATCAGACTCGAATGTGTAAGGGTTCGTGTAATGAACCAAATGTATATCTACGCTATTTCATATTAATTATTAATTTTTCTTTAGATTGATTTTTGAAAAATATCAAAACCATTTAAAAACATATAATTGCTTATGATTCCATTTAAAATTTTAGAAAAGTTAGGAAACTAACTAGCGAATAGCTCACCGGCAGATTATTCTATTATTGATTATGTGAATAGTATCGCTTTAGCTTTAGTTTAAAAAGTTTGCAAGGGTGAAAAATACAAGAATTGTCTTTGGTTAAATTTTTAAATGATCGAAAAAAAGTTATAAACTGAAAAATTTCTAGCTCTGATCGCGTAAATTTGAATTTAAAAATTAACTTTGAGCATTTTACAAAAGCGAAGTATAACTTTATTTTGCCCTGTTTTCATGCTTAAAGAAATTTTTACTAAAGGAATCCAATTTTTTGGTTAAAAGAAGAAACGGTAAAAGAGTCTACGAAATGGTATCTTTTTTGAAACACCCTAATCCAAAAAATTACTCATTACACAAATCAGAAAGACCGAAATAAAATTTCAATTTATCTTAAAGGGAATAAAATTATTTATAAAAAAAATAACTAAATAAACTAATAATTAATAAAAATTCTAAAATTATATCCTGAACAAATTTTTTTTTTGTATAAAATTGATTTAATTTTTAATTAGAAAAAAAAACTGTAATCATGATCTTTGGTTTAATCTCAAGCCAAAGATCATGATTTGCGCAAGACGACCGAATTCTTCCATCTTATCAATTAGTTTTTGAAGACCTGCCGCTAATCAAAATGATGTCAACTCGTATCGATCTGACTTTAACTTCTTTATGCAATGTTTCAATATGTGGGACAAAGCCCACATTATATATATTGAGAACAGCCTTGGAGACAGTGGTCCGTCCTGCTTGACACCAACGGAAGTCCTAAATGTTTCAGACCTCTCGCCTTCAGTCTCCAAAAGTTCTTATGATTGCGCATAATATGTCAATAGTGTTAAAACAATATAACAATGAAACTAAAATATTAGATTTTCCCACAGAAAGCATCTAATGACTTTGTTAAAGGGCTTTGAGGCGTCAATTGCGCAAACAAATTTTTGTCTTTTCTAACATCTTTCTAATAAGATCTTCACTATCACTGTTAAGGAAACTAATATTTTCATCATAATTTCAGAATTAATTTCTTTTTTATTATCGTTTAAAAGTGGTTTTATAATTCCAATATAAAACTTTGAAGGCATTACTAGGTTCTGGAGGCATGCCTTTAGCAGGCACCAGTCTAGACCAATTAATTAATTTTAAATAATATAAATTTACTGATCAAAAATGAAAATCACAAAATTGGAAATTTAAAAAGAAATATGAAATGTGCAAATATGACTCAAAATATCTGATGCAGCTTTTAGCTTTTTAATCTATGAAATTTCAAATCTTAAGTTTTAATTGCATAAAAAAGAATCAAACAAAATTAATTCTTACTTTTAAGAATTTCATAGAATTTTTAATAAAGAAAACAAGTTTTTCAGTCATGAATTAAACTTTTCTACTCAAAATTGTTAACCATCTAAATAAAAGATTATTATTTAAATCGAAAATTCTAACATAAAATATTGCAGTCTATTGAAGTAAGGTTGTTTTGAATTCCTTAATTTGATGTTTAAGCAAACAGTTTTTTAAAATGAAATTAAAAAAATTTTGAAATATCTTTTTGATGAAATTATTAAATAATTTTGGTTATAAATATTGATTTCGATAAACCAATTTAATAAAAATTAAAACTGAATTAAAAAACTTAAAAATAAACACAACCAGCAACATGAAACTAAAAATTTTATTCTATTTAACATTTTTATTTGTTTTTAAAATCATCACTTCCAAGACCATTGGCCAGAGTAAATTTTTGAATAAATTTGTGGAATTTTTGAGTTTATGATTTTAATTAGATCAATCGAGTCAAAAATTTACAGTATTGGACAGTTTTGAAATTCAAATTCAAAATAAAACTGAATTGTTTCCGGATCATTTTAACTTGACGTTTATGCACTCCGGAACTCTAAACCAAAGACGATTCTTACGTAGAAAATTTATCAAGACAAATTCAGCTGAAATCTACACATTGGATAGAGAAACTTCTCAGCCTGTCAGATACAACCAAAAAAGTCAAGTATGAATAGAATTAAAATGATACAAAAATTTTGTTTTTATTTATTAAAAAATGCTAAAGGATGGAGAAGACTATGATATGGAAGGCGGTAAGGGTTATGCTAGACTGATACAAGATCAAGATGATAAAAATTCGTTCAAAGTGGTTTGTAATTTTTTTTATTGAATTTATAATTTGAAAAAGATTAATTTTGTATTTTAAATCTTGAATTCTAGATGGCCACAATTCATTCAGATGATGAATCCCAAACAGTTTTGGATATCTTACCTGATAATTTGATTCAAGAAAGAAGCAAAAGAGGTTTGGACAAAAAATTGACCAAAGGAAATAGACATGTTATCCAAAAACGAGAATTAATTGTTCCATTTGTGATCGATGACTTGAAATTGAGAAGAAATTTTACCATCAAGCCAAGAGCAAAGCGAGCAGTTAATGGTCAACCGATTGAATTAAATGTAGAACTTTTACTAGTGACAGATACAAGTGTTTTAGATAAGTTTCAAAAATTAGCTGCAACTACTGATGATCAAAAAGTTTTTGCTTTGATGAGACACTATTATTCTCATCTGATAAATGGTGTAAATCAACGATACCAGGAATCGTTGGCAAATGATCCAGATATGAAAATTAACATTGTTCTAACCAGTCTATTGATCATAACTGTAAGCTAACAAACTTAAGCCAAAGCTTAAATAAAAACTAAATAATTATTTTTATAATTTTTTTCGTAAAAGGAAACAAAAGACGAACAATGGCTGAGCAGTCAAGCAAGTGGTGACTTGAATTATCCCATTTATAATGGCAAACAAACGCTGGTAACTGACAAGACTTTGCAAAATTTTGCCAATTTCATAAACTCAAAGCAGTTTTCTTTTGAATTCGATCATGCAGCAGCGCTTTTCGAGTAAGTTAAAAAAATGATTAATTTCACTGAGATAACTCATTAATAATGAATTTGGAAAAAAAAATTAAAAAAAAATTAAATTCAATTTAATAAATTTAGTTTAATTAAAGATTGAAGTTATACAAATGCTTTAATATTTAGAAAAGGTTAATTTAAAAAAAAAGGAAAAAAGTTTAGTAAACGAGAAAATTTTGTTCTAATCAAAGATACATATTAGTAGTAGTAATAGTAGTAGTAGTTTAAACTGCAGCTTAGATTTTATCTAAGCATAACTCTAAAGAGCTGTAGCAGTCGTTTCTTTTCGTTTCGACATCCAAAAATCAAGCTTCGCTTTAATACTATTAAGGTTCTTTGCATTTACCACATATTCCGGGAGTTTGTTCCATTCATTCACGACTCTATTTGTAAAAAATTTAAATCTAGGAAGACAATTCTTTACATGTTCACGCGTTAGACAATAGCTATTTCTCCTTAATTCATACCTTCGGCTCCCGGATCTTGTGTTTAGACTGTAATTGATTCCTTTATTAAATTCAATATTGAAAAAAAAATCCAGTATTTAATTCAATGCTTTTTTTTTTAAAGTTTTGAATAATATTTCGACTGAAAAATTTTTTTAGGCAAACTTCAATTCAAAATACTAAATACAAACTGAAAAGTTGGCAATAAAAATTCTAAAAATCAGATTTTAATAATTCTTTAAGATCAGATCAGATATGAAAGAATTATTAAAAAAGCGAAAAGCAATAGAATCTTTTTGTACAATCTAGTTTAATAAAATACAATTTAATAATTTAATAATTTAATAAATTTCCGATTTAATTGATTAAATTTTAAAAGCAAAGAATTATTATCAAACGATATTTCATTGCCAATATCACAACGAGCTGGCACAGCTGGCTATTGTCCTGGTGCCATATGTTCAAATCTAAAGTTTTCAATCAACGAAGATTTCGGTGGATTTTCTAATATGATTGTAAGTATTTTATTTGAATCGACAAAAGAATAATTAAATAATTTTAATTTTGTTTACTTAACAAGGTCATTGCTCATGAGCTTGGTCATAATTTGGGTGCTGCTCATGACGACTTTTATGCACAATGCATACCAACTCAAAATCAACGCTTCATTATGGCTTCATCATTAACAGGAGGAAATTTGAATCGTTTTTCGTCATGTTCGATTGAACAATTCAAAAGTTTTCTTTTGAACCCTAGCTTGACGTAAAATAAAATCACCAATGTCTAACTATATTTATTTTTTTCCTTTATTCAAGTGGTGCTTCGCAACAGGCCCAATGTTTATTAAATAAAGCCCAAAGTTTAGTCGAAAACAATCTCACCAAAGACAAACAACCTGGCGAATTCCTTTCACCAGATGACCAGTGCAAAATGATTCATGGACCCACTGCATCTTTTTGTACAGTATGTTTTTTTCTTAAACAAAAATCATTTTTATTTTTGTTCAAAAATCATAAAGATAAATTCAAATTCATTATGTCAAATTCTTTATTGCCGCAGAAATGCGACAACATCTATTTGTGAAGGAAGAACTGGAGCAGCTGATGGCACATTATGCGAGTCTGGTAAAGTTTGTCAACTTGGTGTATGCTCTCCAAAAACAAACACTAGACGAGGAACTTGCCTTTTTGGCGATGGACTTGTTACACAAGAAATAACTGGCCTAAAGTTAACTGCTCCACAAATGAATTGTGTTGATTTTTTCAAATTAATAGAACAAGCTGGTCAATCAATAAGTGGATACTGTTCAAATGATTTGTTTGGTGATACATGTTGTCAAAGCTGCAAAAGTAATTTATTTTGACAATTTTCTAGATTTTTTTCTTGTTATAAAATGATTTTAATTTTGTTTAAGAGTACAATGCTTTGGTCTGTAAGGATTCTTACTGGAATTGCTTAGAGGATGCACAATTTTGTGATGTTAAAAAAGTTTTTACCAATGGAGGATTTGAGCTTGTAAGAGATGTTTGTTCCAAGAGTTGTGGTGATTGTTCACCAACGCCCTTAACATGTCAACAAGCTAATAACATATGCCAAAATGGTGCCACCTGTTCAAACACAAATGTCCCTGACTCTTCGTCTTTTGGTTTTCGTTGTATTTGCAAACTAGGATATTCAGGTGAATTGTGTGAAACCAAAATTTCGGACAATTGCTCGCCAAATCCTTGTAATAATGGTGGAACTTGTCAACAATTTGGAAGTACTGGATATGTTTGTTTATGTCCTAATAATTGTTCTGGATACAATTGTTCTGAATGTTCAAATAACTCAGTCAGTACGTCGTCAACACCTGCAATGACAACTCAAACTGATACTCGTCCACAAGAAGAAGATTTTGACAAGGCAGCATGTGAGTATTACAAATCACAAGACCTTTGCGAGCAAAATGCCTTTATTGGTTCAAAACCTATCAAAGAAGCTTGTCCGATTACTTGCAGGAATCAACTGAAAACAACTGCAAAACCTGTCTCTCCATCAACAGACATTAATACAGAAATTTGTAAATATTACAAATCAATAGGTTTATGTGATCAAAATGCCTTCATTGGATCATTGACAATCAAAGAAGCATGTGCCATAACATGCAGCAACATTGAGTCAACTACTTTGACAACAACCACTTTATCCCCTTGCCAGGATGAATTTCCAGAAAGCTGCGTACTTTGGTCAAACTTCTGCTCTTTACTAAACGAATTGCCAAATAATCCATGCAAAAAAACATGTTCATTTTGTTGATATTTTTATTTGGTTTTTTCAAAATTTTAAATGACTAAGCAATTTTTAATTTTTCTTAAATATTTTTTTTAATTAAATAAAATTTTTCAATTTGAAATTTAAATTTTTTGGCTTTTCAGAATTACACATCTCAAATAAAAAAAAAAACGCTAAATAGTTTTCTACACATCCTGTAATAGGAAAAACTACTAAATAAATTTTAAAAAATTAAAAAAAAAAAATTAGGCTGCTGATGTTTGTTTCAATTCGGGAAAGTTTAAATAACGATTCTGCTTAGAGAGATAGATTCAGATGAAAACGGCGAAGTTGTTTTGAAAGGGTTAAATTCAATCGTAAAAACCTACAGTTTCGATTAAATAAAAACCACTCATTTCTACTTTAAATAGTACAAATTTTCGAAATATAAATTTGATTTCTTTAAAACTAGAGATTGATCAAAATGTGGTAAAGGGCCAATTGTAAATAGATCCCATAAACCGTTCTCTCAAAGTACAAATAAATTCCGTTGTGCTTTCGACAAAATTTTTAGTCATCTGGAAGAACGATTGTTATTTTGTAATTTGAATTTTTTAATTTTTATAATTTAATTGTCAATGACCTGAACTTTAAATAAATAATAATAATAAATAATTACAGTACATTACTAAACAAAGTTAACCTGCTGCTTAAGCAGTTTTAAAGCTGCTCTTAAATATTACTTAAACCGCTCACAAACACTGCTTAAGCAATGTTTCGAAACATTTTTTACTTTATTTAGAAATGGACTGTATTTGGAATAATGGTGGTGTTTGGGGTGATTGGACCGAGTGGAGATATTTTTCAAAGAAAAGATTTATTTGTGGCCTTCTTACCCAAATGTAATAGACTTAAATATAGAATGACCATACAGCCCTCTATAATATTTTAATATTCTGCTTCAAAATTCGATCCTAATATTCTCAAAATTGATACAATTTTAATTCAAAAAACAATCAACTGGTATATAAAATGTTCGGATAAAACAGTTTGTTGCAAAAGTTTAGAAATTTATATTTGCTAACAAAATAATTGTTATCGGCAAAAATCTTTTGACCCTAATAAATAATTATTTACCTGTAAAAAAAAACCTAAAAAAAATTATTTACCTGCTAAAAATAATTAGTTTATTGCTAAAATTGCTAACTAATAAATGATTATGTATAAATTGCTAATTTAATGTAAAAAAATACCATCTTTATTTAAAAATTATAACTTTATTGTAAAAAAAATTCAATACAAAATAATAAAATTTATTAATTTGAAAAATTTACATTTACAATTTAATTGCCTTACTAATGCTTTAGCATCATTGGCTTTTCGACCAAGTTTAGTCTTCGGTTCGATTAAACAATTTTTTTATTTATTTGGAATTTTAACCAGCTTTTCCACTACGGCTAATACTATTAAATGATAACAAAAATAGTTTCTTAGATAAAAGCTGCATGTACCAGCTGATGGTCAAAATCCTTATAAAGCTTACTATATAAGCCTTTTAATGATCAAGATTTCTATTTTCTTATTATTTTTTTCAATAAACTTAGTATTTTTGTAAAAATGTTTTTTTTAGCAAGAAATTAATTATTCTAAAAAAACACAATTTGTTCTTATTTAATGCAATTTTTTTTTTAACCATAAAGTTAGTATTTTATACATGCAAATAATTTTTAGAGTGTACTAATTATCGTCCAATTGTTATTACACATATAATAGTTGGCAAAATTAATTTTTTTAATTTTTATAATTAATTCATATAATTAATTTTTTTTTGACATCAATCAAAAAACATAAAACCAAAAAATAATAGTTGGAAAAAAATATCTTAAAAAAAATAAAAGAAAAAATTGATAAAATTAATTTGAGAAAAAAACGGTTTAAAAGTTTAGCCATATTTAAACTTTTTCACTATTACTCTTGATTTACGATTAAAGACCTCAAAATTGAACTCGTCACTAAAAATAACTCTGGACCAATCTTTATATAAAGTCTTGAATTACAGCGCTCTTTTTATTCATCCACTATTGGACTAAATTTAAGTTTTGAGTCTAATGTGATTCGTACTTTTCATAATTAATATGTATTTTAATGATATGCCAAAAAAGCTTCATCACTTTTGTAAGTTGTTCGTCAAATATGGCAAACTAATAGCAATAATCAAATACAATCTTGATAGAAAAATGAAAAAATAGAAAAATTGAAAAATGCTGCAAGATGACTTGAATACAGTGCACTCGCGCTATAACGATTCGCTTTATTACGAATATCGCGTTACAGCGAATGATGTATAAGCCCCGATTTCCTCTCCATTCAAATCAATGGCTAAAAAAATATCATATTACGAATATGAAATTATGAAAAATTCGCTACTGCGAATGGGAAATCAAAGCCCATTTTCATACTTAACTTATACATAACAACGTTAATTGTCACTTTCTTTAACGAATACAATCTTTTTTTAGCACATTCGTTATAATTTTTGTTTATGACAGAAAATCGCAAAATACTTCTTTTCGTAGACAATTTTAGTGGTCACAAACAACAAGAGCTTTCTAATGTTAAAATAGAATTCTTCCCAGCAAACATGACATCAGTACTGCAGCCAATGGATCAAGGTGTTATTGCATCATTCAAAATGAAATACAGAAGCCTAATGATGCAAGAAAAAATTGAATCAATCGAATACAGTTCAACTTCTAAACAAATCGATGTTTTGGATGCAATTTATAAATTAAAAACTGCTTGGGTCAGCGTGGGACCATCTACAATATCAGCATGCTTTAGAAAAGGAGGATTCAAAAAATCGTCTAATTTGGATATCATTGAGTCTATTGACAACAATCAGCTAGAGTTTGAGAAACTAGGTTCAGTGTTGACAAACAAAATTGTGAATTTTGACAAATATGCCTTTCAACATTGTGATGATTTGGTTCCTTCTGGTGAGACATACAGCGATGATTTAGTTGCATTGGAACAAGGTGAGCAAACCGAAGAAGCAGAACCATCCCTAACCATAGAAACAGAAACAGAGTTTATAAGCAATTCGTTGTAGCGCGAGTGCACTGTAAATTGATCGAATCTGAGTGGCGTATGATTTTCAATTTTGATAAATGGAAGGTTATACGAGTATTTGATAATAATTAAAAATGATGATCAAGTCGAGTCTTCTAAGATGGATCTGGAATTGTGTATATTCTTGATGAATCATTCTCGGAAAGAGATCTCGGAGTCCGAATAATGTCCAATCTTAAGTTGGAGATCAATGTAGGCTAGCAGCTATGCGGTGCAACACAGCACTTGCAACCATTCAAAAAACAATTAAATCAATGCATGTCAAAATGCTCAACTCATTGTACAAGACATATGTAAGACCACATTTGGAATATGCTTTAGAAGGGTGGCGTCCTTACAATAGAAAGGAAAGGTTTTTTTTTTTTTTTGAGATGTGTAATTCTGAAAAGCCAAAAAATTT
>QEOQ01000573.1:904342-941420 GCA_010279815.1 Brachionus plicatilis
TAATTTTTTAAAATTTATTTAGTAGTTTTTCCTATTACAGGATGTGTAGAAAACTATTTAGCGTTTTTTTTTTTATTTGAGATGTGTAATTCTGAAAAGCCAAAAAATTTAAATTTCAAATTGAAAAATTTTATTTAATTAAAAAAAATATTTAAGAAAAATTAAAAATTGCTTAGTCATTTAAAATTTTGAAAAAACCAAATAAAAATATCAACAAAATGAACATGTTTTTTTGCATGGATTATTTGGCAATTCGTTTAGTAAAGAGCAGAAGTTTGACCAAAGTACGCAGCTTTCTGGAAATTCATCCTGGCAAGGGGATAAAGTGGTTGTTGTCAAAGTAGTTGACTCAATGTTGCTGCATGTTATGGCACATGCTTCTTTGATTGTCAATGATCCAATGAAGGCATTTTGATCACATAAACCTATTGATTTGTAATATTTACAAATTTCTGTATTAATGTCTGTTGATGGAGAGACAGGTTTTGCAGTTGTTTTCAGTTGATTCCTGCAAGTAATCGGACAAGCTTCTTTGATAGGTTTTGAACCAATAAAGGCATTTTGCTCGCAAAGGTCTTGTGATTTGTAATACTCACATGCTGCCTTGTCAAAATCTTCTTCTTGTGGACGAGTATCAGTTTGAGTTGTCATTGCAGGTGTTGACGACGTACTGACTGAGTTATTTGAACATTCAGAACAATTGTATCCAGAACAATTATTAGGACATAAACAAACATATCCAGTACTTCCAAATTGTTGACAAGTTCCACCATTATTACAAGGATTTGGCGAGCAATTGTCCGAAATTTTGGTTTCACACAATTCACCTGAATATCCTAGTTTGCAAATACAACGAAAACCAAAAGACGAAGAGTCAGGGACATTTGTGTTTGAACAGGTGGCACCATTTTGGCATATGTTATTAGCTTGTTGACATGTTAAGGGCGTTGGTGAACAATCACCACAACTCTTGGAACAAACATCTCTTACAAGCTCAAATCCTCCATTGGTAAAAACTTTTTTAACATCACAAAATTGTGCATCCTCTAAGCAATTCCAGTAAGAATCCTTACAGACCAAAGCATTGTACTCTTAAACAAAATTAAAATCATTTTATAACAAGAAAAAAATCTAGAAAATTGTCAAAATAAATTACTTTTGCAGCTTTGACAACATGTATCACCAAACAAATCATTTGAACAGTATCCACTTATTGATTGACCAGCTTGTTCTATTAATTTGAAAAAATCAACACAATTCATTTGTGGAGCAGTTAACTTTAGGCCAGTTATTTCTTGTGTAACAAGTCCATCGCCAAAAAGGCAAGTTCCTCGTCTAGTGTTTGTTTTTGGAGAGCATACACCAAGTTGACAAACTTTACCAGACTCGCATAATGTGCCATCAGCTGCTCCAGTTCTTCCTTCACAAATAGATGTTGTCGCATTTCTGCGGCAATAAAGAATTTGACATAATGAATTTGAATTTATCTTTATGATTTTTGAACAAAAATAAAAATGATTTTTGTTTAAGAAAAAAACATACTGTACAAAAAGATGCAGTGGGTCCATGAATCATTTTGCACTGGTCATCTGGTGAAAGGAATTCGCCAGGTTGTTTGTCTTTGGTGAGATTGTTTTCGACTAAACTTTGGGCTTTATTTAATAAACATTGGGCCTGTTGCGAAGCACCACTTGAATAAAGGAAAAAAATAAATATAGTTAGACATTGGTGATTTTATTTTACGTCAAGCTAGGGTTCAAAAGAAAACTTTTGAATTGTTCAATCGAACATGACGAAAAACGATTCAAATTTCCTCCTGTTAATGATGAAGCCATAATGAAGCGTTGATTTTGAGTTGGTATGCATTGTGCATAAAAGTCGTCATGAGCAGCACCCAAATTATGACCAAGCTCATGAGCAATGACCTTGTTAAGTAAACAAAATTAAAATTATTTAATTATTCTTTTGTCGATTCAAATAAAATACTTACAATCATATTAGAAAATCCACCGAAATCTTCGTTGATTGAAAACTTTAGATTTGAACATATGGCACCAGGACAATAGCCAGCTGTGCCAGCTCGTTGTGATATTGGCAATGAAATATCGTTTGATAATAATTCTTTGCTTTTAAAATTTAATCAATTAAATCGGAAATTTATTAAATTATTAAATTATTAAATTGTATTTTATTAAACTAGATTGTACAAAAAGATTCTATTGCTTTTCGCTTTTTTAATAATTCTTTCATATCTGATCTGATCTTAAAGAATTATTAAAATCTGATTTTTAGAATTTTTATTGCCAACTTTTCAGTTTGTATTTAGTATTTTGAATTGAAGTTTGCCTAAAAAAATTTTTCAGTCGAAATATTATTCAAAACTTTAAAAAAAAAAGCATTGAATTAAATACTGGATTTTTTTTTCAATATTGAATTTAATAAAGGAATCAATTACAGTCTAAACACAAGATCCGGGAGCCGAAGGTATGAATTAAGGAGAAATAGCTATTGTCTAACGCGTGAACATGTAAAGAATTGTCTTCCTAGATTTAAATTTTTTACAAATAGAGTCGTGAATGAATGGAACAAACTCCCGGAATATGTGGTAAATGCAAAGAACCTTAATAGTATTAAAGCGAAGCTTGATTTTTGGATGTCGAAACGAAAAGAAACGACTGCTACAGCTCTTTAGAGTTATGCTTAGATAAAATCTAAGCTGCAGTTTAAACTACTACTACTATTACTACTACTAATATGTATCTTTGATTAGAACAAAATTTTCTCGTTTACTAAACTTTTTTCCTTTTTTTTTAAATTAACCTTTTCTAAATATTAAAGCATTTGTATAACTTCAATCTTTAATTAAACTAAATTTATTAAATTGAATTTAATTTTTTTTTAATTTTTTTTTCCAAATTCATTATTAATGAGTTATCTCAGTGAAATTAATCATTTTTTTAACTTACTCGAAAAGCGCTGCTGCATGATCGAATTCAAAAGAAAACTGCTTTGAGTTTATGAAATTGGCAAAATTTTGCAAAGTCTTGTCAGTTACCAGCGTTTGTTTGCCATTATAAATGGGATAATTCAAGTCACCACTTGCTTGACTGCTCAGCCATTGTTCGTCTTTTGTTTCCTTTTACGAAAAAAATTATAAAAATAATTATTTAGTTTTTATTTAAGCTTTGGCTTAAGTTTGTTAGCTTACAGTTATGATCAATAGACTGGTTAGAACAATGTTAATTTTCATATCTGGATCATTTGCCAACGATTCCTGGTATCGTTGATTTACACCATTTATCAGATGAGAATAATAGTGTCTCATCAAAGCAAAAACTTTTTGATCATCAGTAGTTGCAGCTAATTTTTGAAACTTATCTAAAACACTTGTATCTGTCACTAGTAAAAGTTCTACATTTAATTCAATCGGTTGACCATTAACTGCTCGCTTTGCTCTTGGCTTGATGGTAAAATTTCTTCTCAATTTCAAGTCATCGATCACAAATGGAACAATTAATTCTCGTTTTTGGATAACATGTCTATTTCCTTTGGTCAATTTTTTGTCCAAACCTCTTTTGCTTCTTTCTTGAATCAAATTATCAGGTAAGATATCCAAAACTGTTTGGGATTCATCATCTGAATGAATTGTGGCCATCTAGAATTCAAGATTTAAAATACAAAATTAATCTTTTTCAAATTATAAATTCAATAAAAAAAATTACAAACCACTTTGAACGAATTTTTATCATCTTGATCTTGTATCAGTCTAGCATAACCCTTACCGCCTTCCATATCATAGTCTTCTCCATCCTTTAGCATTTTTTAATAAATAAAAACAAAATTTTTGTATCATTTTAATTCTATTCATACTTGACTTTTTTGGTTGTATCTGACAGGCTGAGAAGTTTCTCTATCCAATGTGTAGATTTCAGCTGAATTTGTCTTGATAAATTTTCTACGTAAGAATCGTCTTTGGTTTAGAGTTCCGGAGTGCATAAACGTCAAGTTAAAATGATCCGGAAACAATTCAGTTTTATTTTGAATTTGAATTTCAAAACTGTCCAATACTGTAAATTTTTGACTCGATTGATCTAATTAAAATCATAAACTCAAAAATTCCACAAATTTATTCAAAAATTTACTCTGGCCAATGGTCTTGGAAGTGATGATTTTAAAAACAAATAAAAATGTTAAATAGAATAAAATTTTTAGTTTCATGTTGCTGGTTGTGTTTATTTTTAAGTTTTTTAATTCAGTTTTAATTTTTATTAAATTGGTTTATCGAAATCAATATTTATAACCAAAATTATTTAATAATTTCATCAAAAAGATATTTCAAAATTTTTTTAATTTCATTTTAAAAAACTGTTTGCTTAAACATCAAATTAAGGAATTCAAAACAACCTTACTTCAATAGACTGCAATATTTTATGTTAGAATTTTCGATTTTAATAATAATCTTTTATTTAGATGGTTAACAATTTTGAGTAGAAAAGTTTAATTCATGACTGAAAAACTTGTTTTCTTTATTAAAAATTCTATGAAATTCTTAAAAGTAAGAATTAATTTTGTTTGATTCTTTTTTATGCAATTAAAACTTAAGATTTGAAATTTCATAGATTAAAAAGCTAAAAGCTGCATCAGATATTTTGAGTCATATTTGCACATTTCATATTTCATTATATTTTTTTACTGATTTATTTTTCAGTTTATTTCAATTACAAATGCAATTTTTATAATCAGTTAATTTAAATTAACAAAAAAATAATGATTTATAATTAATTAAGCTGTGTTTCTAAGATTCAAAGTTAAATCAAAAAAATTCAGTTATGCATAAAAAATTTTAATCATTTGGCAAATAAATGGTAAAGATTACCAAGAGATGGAGCCTTATCATACAGAGACAAAACAAAATAATTCAAAAAATATTTCTATAATTAATTATTTCGTATTTAATTTCAATTTTTAATAAACATATTTAGAAAAAAAAAGTTATTTTTTTTTCACAGCAGGATATTTTATAATCAAGATATTTAATAGGCATCAATAAATGATTTTGTAGTTTTTAAAGTTTTAACTGGAGTAATTAACTCCCGGTTTTCATTCAAAAATAGGTTTTATCCTTGTGATGTATTAGGTTTTAAGCCTTTTTTAAAAAAAAAGAAAAGAGAAAAATTGAAAAAACTTAACGCTGTCAGTTTGTAAAACTACAGTGTTTAAGATTGAAGTATAGAAAAGAATAATATAACTTTGAAATAGCTAGTGAATTATTTTCTTCAGTTTATGTTTAGCATGTTTTGGCTTATTGTTTTTGCTTGGTATATAAGAGGGTTTTATAACTTTATTTGGGGCTTTTTCTGTTTTTTTGAATAAAGAAATTGAAAAAAGAGAATTTGACTTTTTCTTAGTGAAGAATATTATAATCCTATCCAAACTATTAATAAACTTTAATTAGCATTAGATGAAAAATTATCTAAAAATGAAAAAACTTAAATAATAACAATTAAATGAAAAAAAAATTAAAATCATTAAAAAAATCATGACAGCAACTAATTGAAAGTAAGGTAGTTTAAGATAGAATGGAGAACTATTTCAAATTACAGTCTCTTTTATCAGGAACTCCTTTATCGGTAAAATTTCACATTCGTACTATTTTTCACGGTCCCTACTCCCTCTTTTTCATTCGTAATAAAACACAAGATTACTTAAACATATTTATAATATAAAAAGAACTTTTTAATCTGTATTTTTTTGTAAAATAAATTAAGGCTCAGCAATTAAATTAATTAGAAAAAACAATGAATGAGGCGGTAATAAGGTCTAAACGAAAAAAAAAGAATTGAAATTGAACAAAAGAGAAGAATTTGCTTGTTTTCTGAGACTGATCCGAACATTTCACAAAAACAGCTAATTCAAAAATTAGCAAGTGAATTTAAAATTCGGATTCCTGCCTCTACCATAAGTGATATTCTGAAAAATAAAAAAAGATACATAAATTTCGATAGTTTAAATAAATAAAGAGAAAGAGCTCTACATCTTTGGTATTGCGATAAGCGCTCTAAAAACTTGCCTGTACGTGACAAAATGTTAATGCAAATTCTTTTACTCTTTTAATCGTAAAAAATTTCAAAAACTCAAAATTACGGATTAAAACTTAATCGTAAAATTTAATTCGTAGTGGTTTTTTTTGGGTTCCGAGCGTTCCGGATAAAAGAGCTTAGACTGTACTTGAAAAAACGGACCATAAACGCAAAAAAAATTGAAAAATTGAAAATGGTAAATTTTCGAAATCAAAAATAAATTTTTTAAAATTTTTTTAGTATAATGATTCTATGTTTTTAAAGTAATTTACAGATTTTATTAATTTTTCGGTTTATAGTTCGTTTTTTCCCGATTTAACGCGTTAAGACAATTATGATTTTTTGCTGTTTTTATTTTTTTTTCTCTTGGGTTAGTAGGATATATGAACTTCGCTCAATTCTGCGAATTTTTAAAAAATCTTTAAATAATCAATCTAAAGCTAAAAATAAATAAATATTCCCGAGAGAAAGAAAAACAATTAAAAATCAGTAAACAGAAGTGATTTTCATAAAACGTTCAAAAGTTTAAAAAAAATTAAATTAATAAAATATATTTTTAATAAACAACAATAATATGAAAATTGATTATTATATGATATCTTAAAAAAAATTATTAGTCCATTTTAATAAGATTAAGTTAAAATTTCAACTTTGTATCCATTAGCCTAGTTAAATTTTTCTTCAAATCTGAGATCTAAAAACTATCTTAAATTTAGTTTTTCATCAAACTTTTTTAAAAATCTAAATGATGACCTAAAATAACCTAAATTGAAAGTAATCATCATTTTCAATTATTAAAAAAGGTCCGAAAGCAGACAAAAGTTTTAGGACATCGTTAGTATTTGAAAAAAAATTAATTGAAACTTTGGATCCTACTGATATACTGAGTTGATTAGCTCAGACCTAAATCAAGTTATGCTCAGAGCAAACATAAAATCAAACTTGAATTAGCTTACAAAAACAAAAATTACAATCTTGATATAGCTTTTATTTTCACGTAAATTCTGTTTTTAGATTGTCTTTAAAAAAACCTGTGCATAAAATCAAAAAAATTTTTCACATTTATAAATGGTTTCTTTTAATGAATACTTGCCTTAACACTTAAATAAAGTTCATAAAACGAAGTCGTTGAATTCAATGTGTTTATTTTTCCGCCAAATTTTAGAAATCTATCATTTAAAATAAATTTAAGAAATTGATTTCAGTTTTAAATTGTATTCGAGCAGTCTCTCTTTCTGCGACTCTTTCAAAATCTTAGAAGGCTTACAAATTTTTTTATACACTTCAAATACTTAACCTATTAATTAAATTTTTAATTGAATGCATTTAGAATATCAAAAAAATCTTTTTCAAATATTCCTTACAGCTAAAATAGTGATCATGGGTATGGATATTTCAGTTTTTGTTTACAAATCATGAAAAAATTAATCAGAATTTTTCAATGATTGATAAAAAAATAAGAAATTTGGTTTATTATTAATGTGCTTTGAGAGAAATTTTATATATAAAATATTTATGGAACCTAGTACTTCTAATATTAATTCAATTATCTCTAATTCTATTTGGTTAACAATTTTTTAATTTTTGAAAAATTCAAGAATACCAAATATTTATTTGACCATAAAAAATTTTAATTAATAAAATACTAGATCAAAGTTTCAGCTAAATGGCAAATTGAATTAGTAAATTAAATGGTATTTTTTCTAATTTCTTTTAATGAAAATAGTTGATGAATATTTTTTCTAGCGAAATGAAACCAAAATTTTTGCTATCTTTTAAAGATAAGGGAATATTTTTTTAGTTTAAATTTTATTTTGATTTTTTTTCTTAAAGTCTAGTTTTATCAAATATTTAAAAATGAAATTTTATCAAAAAAAATTATTTTAAAATCTTGAGTTGAAAAAGCAATAATGGTCAATTAAGTATTTAAAATGAATCCTTAAAACTTTATTTGAAAATAGAGTTTAAGAAGGCGACAAAATTTTTAATTTTTAAATGGAAAATTTAAGGTTTATTCACTTTGAAATACTTGCGATTTAAATGCTTTAATAAAGTTAAGGATTCATTTGGAAATTAGTTTTTAAAGAAAAACTTAATTTTTTCTTATCTTTTTTTTTGGTCATTGACTATAAATAAATTATTTATTGGGATGAATATTTTATATCGATTCATTATTTAGATCGAAAAGAAGAATTAATATTGCTAGATTTATGAAAAATTTGTAATTTTAGTCAATTTTATTTGAATTAAGTAATTTTTTATGGCATTTTTATTTATTAAGATTAAAGGTATTGATTTTTGGAAACGAATAAATTTATTAGACAAAAGAACTAGTATAAATTAAATTTTTGAAAATTTGTTTGCTTTAGAATTAGCTCTTCAGACAAGATCTTATGTTAACAAAAAGTTTATTTAATAAAATACTTTTGTTTTTTGATGAGAGGCTTGTTAAGAATTTTCTATACAAGTTTCATTTGTACAATTGGATCATCATCTGATTATAATCGGATGCTTTCGCAAAAAAGAAACAATTTTCAAATCCTTACAATCATACCCGATGGTAAAAAAATTTTCCAAAAACAAGAGTTTAAATATCACAAATTTTTTTTAAAAAAATTCAATCATTCTAAAAATTTATTTTAATTAAATATCGTTTTTTACGAAGTTTAAAATTAAAAAGAATTAAAAATTGTCTCAAGATAAAAATTATTAAGTTATATGTTCTTAAAATTTATTTTTTAGTTTGCAAAATATTTTAATAAAATTTACAGCAATTTGGGTCAATCAAAAAGTTGGTAGAATATTTTTTTCAAAAGCAATTAATAATTATTTATTTGCTTTTATGATTTCTGAAAATTAATGATTTTTTTTAAATTAGAAACAAAATTTAAATAAAAAAAAATAAATAAATATTCCATTTATTTTACTTGGGTGGCTATTTTCAAGTTATTTTTTGGAAATATTTTTGCTTAGGTCACTAAATATTTATATTTAGTTAACTGGTATCGATTTTATAAATGATTCTTTCTCTTGTTTATTTGATCGTAAATTTAAAAAAAATTAATAGTTAATTTGAATTAGATTTAGTCGATATTGATTTTCAAAGGAATATTTTTTATATGTTTTTGGAACAAAAGCCAAGGTAATTTTCAAGCCAGAAAAGATCGCAAATATTTTGGCTCAAAATTTGTATAGAGGTGTTTGTCAATAGTGAAAATTTGAGTGCAAAAACAAATAACTCTTATTAAAAAATATTTTTCAAATCTATCGAAACACCAAAATGTTTGTCAAAGTATTAGTAAAAAACAATAATTTTGGTCAAATGTCAATTGAGCCTATTAACGCTAATTTTGCATGTCTTTACTTTTGTTATTCAAAAGATAATAAAGTCTAATCCCTCGAAAACAAGTCGTTCTAACTAGAAGAACTTCATGTATGCTTTTTGACATTTATTTAGTGAAAAACATAGACATTTAAGAGAAAAAATAATTTGTAATTTGAGAAAGTTTCCCCAACATTCTTTAATCAACTAGTTTGAACATGATTTTGTTTAACTTTTCTCGAATATCACTTGATTAATAGCCAAATAAAGCCGAGAAAAAGCCTTGTGTCCTAGCATTTGTATCTAGCTTGTTTGTAAAATATCAAAGCTTATAATTTAAAAATCGTCAGTCGATAAATTACTCCTCTTAATTTTTTATATTAATAGAAGATTATTTTAAATGTTTATTTTATTCAAAGCCGACCAACCTAAAACGTTACTGAGAAAATTGTCCAAAATCTGATTAGTATTTCAATCGATTTTCTTGAATTTACAAAACCAGTGTTTGTTTGTGTTGAGTAATTCTCGAAACAATTTTTTTTTAAATTTAAGATATTCATTTTAGAAATATCAGCTCTTGTTCAAAAAATTCAAAACACAAATAAGCCATTTGAATTGTCAAAAATAAAGTCCTAAAAAATCATCCCTAATGAGCGACAATTTTTCTCAAATTTTTAGAATAGGCGTATTTTGATTCCAAACCATTACAATCTTTAAATATAAAAATGCAGAATTTATTTTGAGCTTTAAAATTAATGCAAAAAATTTCAAAATTTATTTTTTTGTGTTGTGCCACTCTTTTGCTTTAACAAAAATAAGGTCGACATTTTTAACAATATTTTATTTAAGTTATTTTGTAATTTTTTTTCAAAAACAATGCTTAAAATCAATTAAATTTTAAAAATTACAAGGTTTCCCTAAACGCAAATTAGAAAATTTTTCTAAAGGAAAATTTCAGCTCAATTGCATAACCGGTAAATATAAATTAAGAGAACAAATTGTAATTGTATGATTTTCGTAGCTTAATAAGAAACTTTGGAAATCTCAAGGTTTACTAATTTGGCCATTTAGTCCAGATTGTTTTATTTTTTTATAAAAAAAAAAACAGGGTTGCAAAAAATAAAATTTGGACTCCGAAATTATTATAAAATGATAATTGATAAGAAATTTCAAATATTTATTTATATAAATAATTCATTTTGATATAAAAGTTGGTTATTGGAAGTTAATCGATCTGCATTTCAATCTAGTACTTGAAATTATTTTGAAGATGTAGCAGAATTTCACATGGAAAATAATTATTTTTTCAAAATTTTCGAATTTATTTTAAGCTTTAAATTATTCTTATCAATTCTTATTTTGTAAAAATTTTATTTTTTCAAAGTCCTAAGACAATTAAGTCTCTTTTTTTTATCTAATTGAGATGTTCGAATTATTTTAATTTTCAAATGACTGGAATTTTTATTTTATATTTTTTTTTTGTATCTTAGTTTACAGAACTTAAAATTTTATTTCCTAAATAAACAAATTATGTAATTTATTCGATGCTAGTCTAAACGTGACATGGAATAGAGTTTTTGATCAAATAATCAAAATAATAATGAATTAACTAAACGATTAAAATAAGTCAAATTTATTTGATAAATAAGAAATTTTCACTTTTCGAAAAAATAAAGAGATAAATTTTTGTTGGCTTGACCACTGAAAACTGACATTTGTAAATTAATTGTTCGATGTGGATACGGATAAAAGAAAATATTTTGGTAACTATGTTGGATTTAGTTTAGAGAGAGAAATTTAAATAAATACAAAATTGTAAAGATTTATTATTTCATAATTATTCAATAAAAAAACATGAATTTTTTAATTCTTGGGATTTCAAAACGTCCATAGAGATTAGGCTTTACTGAGCTATTCCTTAAGATTGCATAATGTGATGAGTATGGATAAAAATCATTAGAAATCAACAAAAGTTTAATCAAAAACAAAAATTTTCTCTTTAGATAAAATGGATTTTTTGTTTTATTCCAAACTTCTCATTTTACTCCAGACTCTTAAGCTGTGTCACTGTTGGAGTGATAGCTATCTTCTTAAAAAGTTTGAAAAACAAACTCATAAAACAAATAATTTCGTAGAAGACAAACAAAGTGAAAAACTGCTCAAAAGTCCGACCACATTCAACAAGCCAATTTTTAGCTATGTTGGTTGCTTTGCAGATAGACGCGAGTCACGCGACATAAACGATAAAGAGTACACCTACATTACAAAATTTAACAAGACCATGCCAACTGTTGAACTCTGTGTTAATTTGTGTGCCCAAGATGGATACTCAGTAGCTGGAGTTCAAGCTTTGTATTTATTTCCTGAATTAAAAAAATAATGTTTTGTTAAATATTTATTTTAAGTGATGAATGCTATTGTGGAAATTCATATGGAAAATATAACACCACTGAAGATTCTAATTGTTTTTTTAAATGCGCCGGAAAATACACTTGTGGTGGCTATAATGCAAACTCAGTCTATTTTATTTCATGTAAGATTTTTATGCCTAATTTTGAATTTAAATGAGTAAATGGTTAAACATTCAGCTTATTATTATGTGCAAGAACCTCTAGTAAAACAAGATTATTTTCAGGCCGGTAGGTTTACTTTTAATTTGGCATGCTTGTTTTTTATTTTATCGTAACACCAATTTTACTTGTAAATTTTTATGACATAAGAAATTTAGAAATTTTTTTGGATAAATTCTGAGAAACTTTTTTGGTCTAGTTTTTAACTAGTAAACACAGTGATAAAAATGTTAAATCAATTTTCCCATAAAATTAGAAAGAAAATGATTTAAAATTTCTTTTCCGATTTGGAACTCTGTAACTCTGGTAAGTAAGAACATATTATTCATCCCTTGCCAGTCCATTATCCAAATATGTCTCAAGTTAACTCAAATTTTAATCAAATATCGAAAATTCATTAAATTTTAGTGGTTTAGATATTAAATTCTGAAAAAAATTTGAACTTTTTTAGTATTAGAGTCTTTATTAATTAAAATCATAAATTAAAATTAATTCCATAAGAGAATAATAAGCGGCACTAAATTCTAAAAAGTAATGCTTCAAAATAGATAGGAGACAATTCATATAATATTGCTTAATAATTTAAATTTAAATTTTAATTCATAATAAAATTGTCATTGAAGCTTAAATTCATGCTAATAATTTAGTAGGATGATGTGTTAATTCATTGAAAATTAATAAAATTAAACAAAAATCATAGAATAAATTTTGCTAGAATATATTTGATATATTTGAATATACTCATAGAATTTTTATTATAGAAATTATGTTACAAACTTTAATAAAAAAAATTTAAGGAATAAATCAATTTTAAAATTGTATTTTAAAAAACAAAATTTAAATGAATTCATGTTTTATTAACTGTTGAAATAAATTTTTTTTTAAATTGAAATTTTCATTTTTTGCAGATTAAAGGAAAATTTATATGTTTTTTCAATTTATTCTCAATGAAAAATAACCAGAATTTATTATTAAAAAAAAAAAATGATAAATTTTTTTGAATTATTTTTCTATATTTTATCCTTTTAAAAAAATTCTATGAAAATAACATTATGAAATAATTATTCTATGAAAACAAAATCAATGAACTGAAAGTTCACCATTCAGTATTATTTTTATATTCTATGACAATATGCATATTTAAAAGAATTATTTAAGCCTGTCCAACTTAAGTCCTGATCGTAAACTTCTTTATATCAAAAATGTCAATTTGTCAAGATTTCTATTTTGTGACTTAGCTTTCATGTATTTTTGAGATATTGTCAACAGGTTTAGTCATGATTTTGTGAAACACATTATAAAAAACAGAACAAAATTCAAAAAAATGGATTTCTTTCTATAAGTTTAAAATTAGTTCTTTGAATGCAACATGGTGCAACATACATGGTTGTATCAACTGTAAAAGTCTGCTAAATTCTGCAAATTTGACAGAAATTAAACTACAATATATTTTGGCAAAGTGTAATTTTTAGAGATCTTGCATATTATTTGTAGACTTTAATAGTTGATGGAACAATGCATGTTGCACGATATTGCATTCAAAGAACTAATTTTAAACTAAAAGAAAAAAAATTTGTTTTATATTTTTGTACTGTATTTCACAAAACCTCAGTCAACATAAGTTAGAATTAAGGATGCATATTAGCCGGTTATATAAATAATTAAATTTAAATTTGAAAATAAACACAATCGTCATATGTATAACTAGATTAAATATTTTAATTAACTAATAGTTAAATTATTAATTTTAACAATTTGTTACAACAAAACCGAAACCCTAAATCAGCCACACCCCTTGCAAATTTTTATATGACAATGAATTTTTTATTAAATATGACGATTTAATCATTGATATAACGGCATAATATTTTAAAACCTAAATAAATCTAAAATTTTTTTATTGATAAATGTTCATAGCTTCTAAAATTTTATTAAATTTTAAATCGTTTTTCTAGAAACTAAAAAAATAATTAAAAATCAAAATAAGATAAATTTTCAGTTAAAAAATAGTGATTAAAATTTAAGTATGTAATATTTTTATTTACGAATTAAATTTTTTTTGTAATTTTGGTGTTATACATTAACCTTAGATGTTATCAATGTTCCAATACTAATTTTTTCATTTTAACCAAAACCCAACCTCATAAAACTTCTTTAGCAAATTTATTAAAAATTAAAAAAAAAATTTTTACAATTGAATTTTTAGCTTTTCAAAGTAATCGCCAAGAAAGTGACAGATCACTGGTTCCGGTGCAAGCCAGTACTCCATGTGCTTCATCGCCATGTTTAAACTCAGGCATGTGCATAACATTGATGGACGATAAGGGAGTACAACGGGGTTTTATTTGCAGATGCAAAAATCCTCAAGATACAGGCGTCTATTGCGAGGAACGAAACTTTTGTCATTCAAATCCCTGCCTTAATGGTGCTATTTGTGAGAACAAAATGACTGGCTATTTTTGCAAGTGCCCTAGTGCATGGACCGGATTTAATTGCAATACACCAACATATCTAGCTGGAACTAGTTTCAATTGCTTTGAAGAAGTCAACCATTGTCGAAATGGTGGAACTTGCTTTAAATTAATGGACTTGAGCTATATGTGCAAGTGTCCGCCAAATTACCGCGGCACCTATTGCCAAGTATTTGACATGTGCTCAACTCTGCCGTGTCTGAACGGAGGAACATGCAATTTCATTGAAACCGATGGCTTCCAATGCAATTGTACCAAAGATTTTTATGGAAAAAAGTGCGAGTACAAAAACACATGTTCGGATTCAATGTGCTTTAACGAAGGTCAGTGCCAAATAGACCAATTCAGCCATAAAAAATATTGCTCTTGTCCTGATAAATTTGCTGGCACTTATTGTCAAGAATGCAGGCCTCAATTTACGGGCGAAAAATGCGACAAATGCGCCAAAGGATACACAGGTGATAATTGTGAATTCACCATTAATCTTTGCTCGCCAAATCCATGTCAAAATGGAGTATGCACTGTAGATGGATCTTCTTATAAATGCGTTTGCTCGGAAGGATGGCACGGCATAAATTGTACCGAAAAAAACTGCCTGATCAAATCGTGTTTGAACGAAGGTGTTTGCACTTCTAAGTATGACAATGTTAACCAAGTGATGGATTTTAGATGTGAGTGTCCATTAAATTATCATGGTGATCAATGTGAACTTCAGGATCCTAATCCATGTAATGCCAACCCATGTGCCAAAGACGAAGAGTGTGTCTTACAGCAGGACAAAAGTTTTTTGTGTGTCAAATCACTAGATTTTTGTGAACGAGTCAAGCCTTGCAACAACTTTTCGGAATGTATTTATTCCAAAGAGAATAATACTTTCTACTGCAGGTGTCTTAATGGAAAAGAGCATTGTGATGGCTCGAATTTATTTGAGAAAAATTCCAATGAGACCATCCAAGTGTACAACATGGAGCCGAAAATGACAAAAACCGAATTTTCAGGCTCAATAAAAACAGCTCAAGAGGAAAAAAGTATCGAACCGGATCTATCCAAATTAAAATTTAAATCTGACAATGTAAATTTGTTTTTTTGTTTTTTTATAGGTAAAAAATTTTTCAATTTTAGCTTTATCTAATTTTGCCAATTGGCCTTGTGGCTTTTGTGGTTCTTGCCTCTGCTACAGTGGCCGGCTATTTTGGTCTGAGATCGAAAAGAAGACAAGCAGATTTCGAAAATGACAAAAATGAGATCAGAACAATAAATTATATGAATGACAATTCGGCATTTACTGATACCTTGAACAAACCGGTATCAAATGGTTCAATTGATGAGTATCCGACTGTTGATAAAGAATTTACTGATGATTATGGTAGAGTTTAGTGCAATTGATAGCAATCAAAAGACATTATTTATTATCCATTTTTTTTTCAATTAGTTGTAATTTTTAATTGCTTCAGTTTATTGTCTTAAAAGACATTTACCTCATTTGTAAATAATTTTTTACAAATAAAGTTTAACTTAAATGTTTAATTGTGACTTTGGTAAAAATAAAAATATTATTTATTAGAAAAAAATGTATTTAAAGAAAAACAATAATTTTAGCATCTATAATAACACAAATATATATATAAAACAATTTAGCTTGACAAAAATAAATTTTTAAAAAACGATATCAATTATATTTGAAAACCAAATATAATAAATAAACACAATAATTGTTTATTGCTTTTTTTTAAATTTTACAAAAATAACTTTTTTTCGCTACTTCAAATTGATTCTTTTCACAAAAATAAAGTTGGATATTGGGGTCTTGCGGAGAATGTGAACAGAAGTTCACCAAAAAATGTGACCATGAGTATCTTGCCCAAAATGTGAACTTTAGATTCACCAAATTTCTGTTCACAAATTTTGTGGCCAAAGTAGTTCACATAAAATAAAAAATGTTCACCAAATTTTTAATTTAAAATTAAGACAAAATTAAAAATCTTTACTTTGTTAAGCTTGTTGAAATTTTCGACTATTTTTTTTTATTAAGCTAAAAAGTGAAGAGTGAAGATTATAAGACCGACTCGGTTACTTTGGTTAAATCAAAATCTAATGATTTGCAACAAAATGACCAGGATAGCGATGCTGAGTCAAGTTTTGGTGAAAATTTAATTACTATTGATGAGAATTTAAGTGTCTTAAATCTAAATGCTGCAGAAAAAGATGTAAATTATCGTGAAAAAGCTATGGCTGCAATATCAACTTCACAAGAGACTTTGAATATAGTAAAAAAAGCACTCAGCAAACATGCCAATCCGGTGCCATGTGAGATTTGTGGAGAATTAATGAAAAATATTAAAAGAGTAAAATTTCATAAAGCAAAAAAACATAAAAATTAAAAAATAATTTTTGACAATTTATTTTATTTTTTTATATCAAAATTAACATTTAAATTAATGTTCACATAAAAAAAATTTAGTTCACGAAAATTAAATTTTTATTTTTAAATTTACTTTGGCCACAAAATTTGTGAACAGAAATTTGGTGAATCTAAAGTTCACATTTTGGGCAAGATACTCATGGTCACATTTTTTGGTGAACTTCTGTTCACATTCTCCGCAAGACCCGGATATTGAGTGTAATCCTAAGTTTTACTCTCACTTTTTATACTTTATTTTTTTTTTAGTAAAATCATGTCTTTAAGTCAATTTTTGAGGCTATAAAGCTTAAAACTTTAAATTTAAAAATACTACATAACTTTATTATAATAAAATTTTTTTCGAATTACCAGACTTTTTTCATAAAAAGTGAAAAACGAAAATATTTAAAATATATTATTTAAAGAATTATATTAAACGGAACGCATTTAGCATATTTTCATTCCATTTAGAATCTTTGTTGTTATGTGAGGTTGTATTCTTAATGAAATTTTTCCTAAGCATACCTGAAGAATACCTTGATTAGACTTGACCATTTTTTCAAATTTTCTTTACTGGTATTTCATTTCAACAGTAAAAAGAAGTTAATTTTTCCTTTAAACATGAAAAATGTACCATACCCCTTTGGAGGGAGGCCCGTAAAATCCTAAATTCGGATTTGTCTCCAGTGCTAGATCCCATCAATCTTAGAGACCCTAATTCATTAATCATGTTCATAAATTCAAAATTTTGATTTAAATACCGGTTTAAAAATCAAAAATCGAAAATAAAGTAATGACCATTATTCAAAAACTAAAATTAAATGCAGCTTTTCTGTAAAAACCAAGAAAAAACATGAATTTAAATTCAGATTATATGTGTTATAGGGTTTCGTTGCGCACCGAAGACTTTAACTTCAGAGGTTTAAGTTAATGTAAATTAGTTTCTTTTTTTAAATGTTTTATTATAAAAACTAATAAATAAAAAGCTAAAACTTAACAAAAATATAAAGTTTAAATATATAAAATTCTGGTATTGTTTCTAATTAAGCCAACGCCTGAATATTTTAACAATGCAGGTTTTTCTAATTTAACATTCGATAAAGTTTTAAAAGATAAACATAAAAATTAAATAGATAAATTTTAATAAGAGAACACTACCACGTTGTAACATATGTCAGAAATGAAAATCAAGCTAGTAAAATTATTTAAAAAATATTATTAATATGAAAAATACTGTAATTACGTCTAAAAAGGTTTGAAATTTGTAAAATAAATAAGTTTAAAAATATTTTTGAATTTTTTCTAGGTTTCTAGGTCCTGGTTCGTGTTTAATAATTTTACGATGATGGTGTAATTCGAATTTTAAACTCTGGTGATGACAATAATGTCCAACACCAATGAAATTTTCGACTGAATGTGTAATTTGTATTTACCATCATTAGAGTCACTCTTTTTCTCGTTTTTAAGTAAAAATATTTAATTTTATATCAAAGTTCTGTTTTAAATTAAAAAAACAAATAAAACAAATTTTTATATCATATTTTTTAAATTTCTCTTCTGTAGGTTATTTTCTTCTTCTCTAATAAAATTTTTATCGTATTAATTTAAATTCAACTTTTAGTTACTTTTTATTTAATTATATTTTATTTTCTAATGTTTTACCGTAAACTCGTGACCATTACTCTTGGAACAATGTCAAAATTTGGGTTTATTCCATACGGAACTAATACCATCGAAACCAAGTTCTAAAATTTTTTTATTTCTTTTTAGAATAAACCTTGACGTCTGACTTTAAACTAAGAGTAAGCACAAAACTTTACTGAATTAAGCAAATTTGCTTATAATTGAGCATTTTATAGAACTAAATTATCTAAAAAGTTATTCAAGTTTATCTGAATTGAAATGATCGAATTGAAACGAACTTCACAACCTCAAAGAAACGTGGTAGAAAAAGGCTACCATGGTAAAATTATTAGGCAAAATAAAAAATAAATGTTTTTATACTTTAAATCTTTTTTATAAATCTTTTTTAAATTCGAATTAAACTCTACAATTTTTTGAGTTTATTGCAAAATAAATTCGAAATTTTTCTAAGAATAATCAAAGTTTTGCGCTTACTCTTAGTTTAAAGTCAGACGTCAAGGTTTATTCTAAAAAAAAATAAAAAATTTTATAACATGGTTTCGATGGTATTAGTTCCGTATGGAATAAACCCAAATTTTGACATTGTTCCAAGAGTAATGGTCACGAGTTTACGGTATTTAGTTTATTTATTTAATTTTAAATAATACTAACAAACCAATGTTCAGCATGGATATAAAAATGCAAATAAAAAATAATTTAATTAGAAAAAGTAATTTTACTTGGTCAATACAGTAATCAAAAAATTAAACTTTTTTCAAGGATTTTTTGTTGAAATTAAAATAAACCATTTTAAAAAGATCTTATAAATTATTTAAAATTGCCCTTATAAAAAAATTGATCTATTAAGACCAATCAAAATATTCTAATAATATTTGAGAATCTAAATAAAAGACTAAAAATTTAAAATTAAACCTAAAGTTACCATGGAAACCAATTGAATCTAAATTTTTAAACGGACAAGGGCGTTTAGAAATTTTTGAACTAAAAGTATCCAAATTACTTTAGAATTTCTAATCTATTTTATCAATTTCTAACTGCACACTGAAAAATAACAACATAATTGAAAAGTCTAAGTATGGCAAATACAACCAACACATTCTTTTTATTAATGGCAAATGGAAGCATTGAAAGTGCAGAAGTAATAACTTATTTGTTTTCGAATTTTTGCCAATTAAATGAAAATAATGTTGATAAATAAAGATTCCAGAGTATGACCAGGTATTCATAAAATATTTTTTTGTCCACGGACAAGACTGGGACAAAATAGCAGGGCTAGAGGAGGGTTCAACTCAAATTGGTCACAAATCAATTGACGATCGGCAGACAATAGCCTTTAATTTTCCGCTAGACATTACATTTAAAAGCACTTGTCCATTCGGATGTAAATTTATATTTAATTTTTGTTTTTTTTTTTAAATATTTTCCAAGGGCCCCAATTGGTAGTGAGTTGTTACGGGTCTGATTTTTTGGGCAGAGAAGTTATACGAGGCTATGGAGTTACTCATTTGCCAATATCGCCCGGTCAGCACAAAATTAAAATTCCCCTATTCGTGCCAGAATCAACATCTTTGTTGCAGAAATTTTTTGCATGGTCCCAAGGCCGACGACCTGAATACATAGATCCAAGAGTTCTTGCACATGGAGAAGGCCGTGAAGTAACAAGAGTGCGATCGCAAGGCTTCCTGAATCTTAGTTTTAACATAGTGACCAAAGATATGAAAAAAGTTGGGTATTTGACTCACAAAAATGATTCAAACACAAACATAGGCAATCAAATGATAGAGATGAATAATACTACCTTGGGAAATTTAACTCAAACTCTTGGTTTTAATCCGGAACAGAGTATGATCAGTCAAACGCCTCGTTTTTAAAAATATTTAATCTCTAATTTTAGAATTTTTTTTTGTAATAAATTTTATTGATATTAATCTTTAATTTTAATGCTAATATGTTACTTGTTTTAACTTTTTGTTTGAAAAATGTGCTAAAATGAACTTAATTATTTTCTTAGACTTAAATTCTATTTATATTTTTTTAAATTGCTTACAGTAGTGATTTGATAATAGGATCCATGGTAAATTTACGTAATTTTACGCAAAAATATGATAATTTTCCTATTTTTTACGTAAAACAAGAATTGTAAAAATGATAAATTAACTGAATTTTACGTAAAAAGAAGTAAAATTACCAATTTTTACATTAAATTATGTAGAATCCAAAAATGCCAAAAAATTCTCAAATTTTGCTGTTTTTCATAAAATTTTGTTAAAAAATACGATTTTGACTTAAAATTTTTTTTTTAAATTCCAAAATTTTACAGATAAATTTTGGTAATATATGGTAAAAAAGAATACAAATATAAAAGTTGTGACACAACTTTTTTGTTTATTTAAAATTCAAAAATTTCTTATTTTTCGTATTTTGTGACCTATCAACTAGGATAATACGTAAATATTAAAGTTCTCTTATAATTTGAATAAAGCCTTTTAAATCAATAATGGATTCTGTAATGTATAGAGATTTATTAGCTAAATATTTATTCCCTTTTGGAGCAGGTAAATTTAACTTAGCTTTTAAGTTACATCAAAACAATGATACTTAACATAAGTCTAATTTACGACGAAATTTTCTTTACCGTAACAATATTAATTGGATATATTATAAAAATTTAGTTTTAAAAATTATTCAACATGGAATTTTAAGGTTAAATAGCCTCCAAATTCACCAGATTTAAACCCCATAGAGATGGTATGGCATGAAATAAAAAATTTCATCATCGATAAAGAACCAAGAAATGAAGATGATGTTTTGAAATATTTTAACAACTTAAATAAAGTAAAATTCCAAATCTTATATTATAAAGTATTATTAACATATTTATTAATGTTTTATAAAGGAAATTTAGATTTTTTTTCAAAAGGATAGTGATTGGTCAGGCTATAAATTGCATTAAAAAGAATTTCAATTAATAAAAGTGTTATGTGACAAATTTTATTGTTTTTTAGATTTTTTTCTTTTTTTACCATATTTTACCAAAATTTACCTGTAGAATTTTGGATTTTACAAATTTTTACGTCAAAGTCAAAATCATATTTTTTAACAAATTTTTATGAAAAACAGCAAAGAGGTTGTGCATATTTCTAGAAAAAATTTGCTCCAAATAAAAATAAGGAAAAAAAATTTTTTTCAAAATTTTAGTAATATTTCCTAGGAAAAGACTAAAAAATTTAGTTTCTGGTAAATTTTTATATAATTTTATCAATATTCGATAACTTTAAAACTAGTGATGTTCACTTTAAGGCTCTATTTAATTTAGATAATACTTTTTTCCAGATTGATGATATGAATTTTAAAGAAATAATACAAACAAGAAAATTAAATCATATTGACACATGTTTTTACTGCTTAGAATAACATTTTTTTTAAGAATAAAATTAATTTAATTTAGAAAAAAAAAAATTTTGTTTAAATAAAATCCAAATTCAAAAATACCGTATGCTTACAGTTTCCCCTCAGTGAAAAAAAATAGATATTATCTGTAAAAAAAAATATTGAGGGTTTAATTATTAGATATTTCTAAAGATTTATCATAAATGATTTGATCGAAATCATTGGGGCGCTATTAGATATTATGATTTTATTAAAAATCATATTTTTCATCAAGAAAACATTATTTAAAAGAAAAATAGTTAGATAACTAATTAAAAATTTTCTTTTAATAGAATACGTTGTATTGAACTAATTTTTTAAATTAGGTTCACAAAAAAAATCATTTTATACCTAGAATTTTTCTTTTTCAAATAATATCGTTAAAAATGGTGGTTATACCGTATAACCACCATTTTTAATTTTAAGGCTTAAAATCAAATACAATGAAGCGCCCTAAACCTAGTAAAAAAACGACCATATGTTGGTATTTCTGGCATATAGGGCTATCCAAATAGCACAAGTTTTTTTTTGCAGATAAAAAAATTTATGAACCAACTTTTCTGTTAGTGTGCACAATCTTTGAGATTTTGTTGGCATTTTTGGATTCTACATAATTTAATGTAAAAATTGGTAATTATACTTCTTTTTACGTAATATTTAGTTAATTTACCATTTTTTACAATTCTTGTTTTACGTAAAAAATAGTAAAATTACCATGGATCCTATTATAAAATCACTACTGCAAATAAATCTTCTATCAAGCCTTTATATACAATCTTTTAATCTTGTTAATACAAGGAAGATAACGGTGTCTGAGGCGAAGCCTCGGTTTAGAGATGTGGGTCTTATTGAGGGAATAATTGCCATATTCTAAATTTTAATGAATCAATGAAAGGATTGATGTCAATTTTTTGACAAGAAATTTTTTCTCAGCAAAATTTAAAAAAACTTATTTTTCATTAAAATTCTGAATTTTGATTTAAATTTAACCATATTGCTTTTCGAAAACAAAAATCACATTGTTCTAAATTTTCTCTAATGACTGTATTTTGTTCCAACTTAATAAAATCTAATAACTCGAATATGTATTGGATACATTTTTACCAAAGAAATGAATATAGAGAATTTACCCTAAGCATAAACATTCGAAGATTTTTGAGAAAATTTGAAAGTAAATGTTTATGAGGGTAATTGGTAGGCCAAAAATTCTATGCAACTTTAAAAAAAATCGCACTTGCCTAGGGAATATAGATCTAAAGTTTTCACAGGATAACACCACTACTGTCTCCGCTAGACTCGAAGCCATTCATCGATATGGAGTTTAATACCTTAATTAGTATGATTTTTGCAAAAAATAAAAGACTCATTTAAAATTAAAAAAGAATTTAATTATAAAATTATTTTTTTGTTATTTTTTATTCTTCACCCCTTATCAATTATTTTATCACTTTATCTTGCTGCATCTATTGGCATTTGAGATAACTCTTGCAATTGACTACTAAAAAATGACAATTAATTGTCAAACAAACTTTTCCTTTGATTTTCCATTGCAATTAAATTTGATATTTTACCAAACAGTTAAATATGAAAAAATAACTTTTAAAAAATATTTAAAAACAAAATATTTTTAAAAGAATAAATTTCACTTTAAATTTGGCATTTTTGGCTCAGAAAAGCGTGCAAAACTTAATCTTAGTAGTTGAGAGTGATCAAATTTTAAAAATTTTTAAATTATGATATCAAATAGAATTTTATATATATATATAGAAAAAATTGAAATAGCTTTTATCTTTTATTTAACCGAATTTTTTTATTATGCTAATTTTGACGTGTTTAAAAAAGGTCCTAAGACCCGATCCTAGAGTACAAATTCTGGCTCTTCGAAACCTTGGAACAAGTCCGGTTTTGAGAAATGATGCAAAAGACTCGTTAAAAGTCGTAACCAATCTGAAAACCAGCTATGCTTCCAGCACTTCAGACTTTAATTTGGTTCCGCACACGATCAGAGATTTAATCGACATCCAAGCTGAACAAGCGCCTGATAAAATGGTTTTTGGTTTTCCACATCAATCAGTGAATCTGACTTTTGGAGAATTAAAGCAACGAGTTGATGCTTTTGCAAGTAATTTGATTGATACAGGTCTTCAAAAGGGCGATCGCATCGCTTTTGCGTTGCCAAATTGCTACGAATTAGCAGTAGCTTACATGGCATCCGCAAAACTGGGTCTAATTTCAGTTCTTTTGAACCCGGCCTACCAATTGACCGAGTTCGAGTATATGCTTAAAAAATCAGGAACAAAAGCTCTAGTAATCTATGATTCATTCAAACATCTGAATCACATGAACCTAATTCGAACGCTTTGTCCAGAACTAGATTCTAGTCTACCTGGTCAGCTGAACTCAAAAAATTTACCCTTACTGAAGCATGTGATCGTACTAAACAGTCCATTAAATCCAACCAAGCAGACTTATAAAGGAACATGGCCTTATGAAAAGTTTGTTCAACCCAAATCTACTATCGCGAATTTTCAACTGCCTTACATCGACATTGATGATCCCAATTTGATTTTGTTCACAGTAAGCTAATTTAAAAAATAAATTGATGAAATTTAAAATTTTTCATTTAATTTAGAGTGGAACAACAGGTAAATCGCTTTTAAATAGTTAATTAAATAAATTTAGATATTTTTTTTTATTTTAAGGAAAACCTAAAGGTAAATATAAAATTTAGAAAAAATTTTTTTGCAGATTTATTTTTTAAAGGAGCATTGATGACAAATAGTAGTCTTTTGAACTCGGCCTATTTGTCAACACTAGTCGCTGGAAATCCGGACGGATTAAAAATGATATGCAATCCAGTGCCATTTTTTCACATCTATGGTTTTTCAAGTGGTTTTCTAATTCCTCTCTTGATGCAATCTTCAATTGTCTTTCCGTTTTATTTTCCTGAGACAGTGACAACAATGAAAGCTATCCAGGGATATAAATGCGTGACTCTACGAGGAACCCCAACTCAATTTTTTGACTTATTGCATCATCCTGAGCGCAAAAACTACGATCTCTCGAGTCTGGATACGGTTATATTTGGAGGGTCAACAGTTCCTCCAGAATTGTTAAAAAAAATGCATGAAAATTTTAAGCTAAAAATGATAGTGGTTGGTTACGGTAGGCCGAATATTAAAAATTAAAATTGAGTTAAAATAGGAAATTTTATTCTAAAAATTTATTATTTTGAAAAGCTGAATTACTCACTCACAATAAGTTTCAGCTAATATTCTGTAAATTTATTGCGCAATTAGTAGGCCTGGTTGACCAGTTTGAATTATAGAACGGTTTCATATTGAATGATAATTGTAAATTAAATATTAAAAATCATGGTTTTTTATTTAATACATTTTAAGAGCTTTATTATATCACTAATTATTAAATTTAATTAAAATAAAATGTTGAGAATATAGAACTAATAATTTGTTTATCGATAAAGCTAAATGAAAAAAAAAAGCTTTAATTATAATTCAGCGTTTTTATTTAATTTAATTTAATTTAGGTGATAAAAAAAATTTTTAATCTTTTTCTTCTAGTTTTTTGCTTTAATAGAAATAACTACGAAAAAATAATTTTTTTTCTCAATTCAAATTATCTGCAGTGAGAGTACAGTTAGAATTAGGTAATCGAAAAAAAAAAATTTAAATTTAACTTGAATTTTAAATTTACAAATTGCTTAAGACTTTTCTTTTTATTTACTCAAAAATTCAAATGAAAAAAAAAATCAATAAGAGAAAAAAAATCAATAAAAACTGGAGTTTAAAACCGGCTCTTACCAAAACAGTTTTCAAACTGGTTTTACGGAACCGTTCTACCAGGCCTAGAAATTAGTTTAACTAAAAATTTTTGATAAGAAAAATTTTTAAAATAAAAATTATAAAGAATAAATTGATAATAGACTCAATTTTGCCCTGAAAATTAAATCAAGTAAATATTTTACCCAAGGAATGACTGAGACAAGTTTTTGTCATTCATTGACAAATTATTTTGATCAAAATCGATCATTTAAAAAAGCCTTCGAGTCAATTGGAAGACCATTGCCATTCACTGAGACAAAAATAGTAGATATTAATACACGAGAAATAGTTCCACTTGACACTGATGGCGAACTTGTGATCAAAGGTCCTCACATTTTCCGTGAGTACTGGGACGAGAAGGAAAAAACTGCCGAAACTTTTGAAAATGGATGGCTTAAAACCGGAGATATTTGCTCAATGGACCAAGAAGGATATTTATATTTCAAGAGCCGAAATAAAGAAGTCATAATAAGAGGAGGTGCAAATTTGTATCCAGCAGAAATTGAGACATTTTTGAGAACGCATGAAAAAATTCTAGACACTCAAGTTTTCGGAGTTCCTGATGAGCGGATGGGCGAAGAAATTTGCGCATGGATAAAGCTAAAACCAAATGTTCAAATGGACAGTGAAGAAGTTATAATGTTTTGTAAAGGAAAAATATCACAATTTAAAATACCAAAATATATTAAGTTTGTGGACAAATTTCCAATTAATGCAAATAACAAGATATTGAAAATAGAAATGCGTAAGCAAGCGATCGCTGAATACAACCTAGATAAATTAATTTGATTTTAATTTTATAAATTAAATAAATATTTAGTCAAAATTTAAAATTTTTCCATTAAAATATTAAAATTTTATTGAATTAAATTTTAATTAATGCAACTTTCTGCGTTATCAAATGTTATTTAAATGAACTTGAAAAATTTAATTTTTGATATTATTCTCACATTTGGATGAATAGAGCCCTTCAATGGATACCTCAAGGGCGACGTAAGGTAGGACCACCAGCAGTAACATGGAGATGAACAATCACGAAAAAGATCATCGAAATGGGAATGACATGGGAAGAAGCAAGGGTAAAGGCAAAAGATCAACTTAAGTGGAAATAAAAAGTAATGAAATGACCCTATGCTCAACAAGAAATGAATAAGGAAAAAAAAATTGGATGAATACTGTTGAAAAAAGGTTTTAATCGTAATTTTAGGTTAATTTTAGTAAATAAATTTTAATTTAAGCAATATTACTAACATTTTTTGAAAAAATTAAGGTTATATCTTTAATTTTCAAAAATTTTAACAATAGAAGTAAGAAGAAAACCTGGTAGAAGAAGATATTTTAAGCATCAATTTTGGTTAATTATTTTAATAAGTATTTAAAAATAATATATAAAATTAATTAAATCTGATTTTTTATAAATTAATTCAAATTTTTAAACTATTTTTTGAAAATTAAGTTGTTTTATTTCAACAAATAAAATTGGTTTTGTGAGAAAAAATTAATTTTTTTCCCTCAATTTTGATTTTCAATTTCAATTTTGTTGCGCTTTGTAGCAGTATTTTTTTTTAGTATATATTATTAACTTCAATTTTAATTCATCAAAAAAGAAAAGAATTTTTTTCTAACGGGTGTTCAAAAAATCCTGGTGCTTTTTTTAATTGAAAAAAAAAAAAATATGTTGTGGTTGACCAGTCTCCATAAAATTTTACACATGGGTACTTTGGGCTGTCTTGTGAATACTGTAAAATTTTATGGAGACCGGTCAACCACAACATATATTTTTTTTTCAGTTAAAAAAAACACCGAGATTTTTTGAACACCCGTTAGAAAAAAACTCTTTACTTTTTTGATGAATTAAAGATTAACAATTTATGTTTATAAAGTTTAGTCATTTATTTTTAAAAAATTGATTAAGGTATTTGCTCGAATTTAACGACATGTCGTAAAATTATGTAGATACCTACATGTCTTTAAATAATCTTTTTAATGTTATAAGACCCTGTCGTTAATTCTGAATGCCCAGATATAACAACATGTTATTATAATCGAGCAATTACGTTAATAATACTTTTTTTTAACTCAAAAACTAAAAATTTTGATTTGAAATTTACATTTGATGAACTTCAATTGGCCAACATTTTTTAATTCCATTGCAGTTTTTTCACCGACAAAAAAATAAAGTTTGATTTAATTTTTTTGGAAATTTAAAAATATTTAAAAAAATAATTTTTTAATATGTAACATTTTAAAAAAATTTAGACAACAAGTCATGTAAATTTTTTTAATTTTTTGATATTAAGTTTACATCGGCAAATATGGCATGGAAAATATTTTTTTTAATTCAAATTTTTTATTTTAATCTATTGTTTATTTATGTAAACTAAGTTAAATTAATATTAGTATAAATATTTTAATTTACATCATTTTCAATTTTTAAACAAAAATTTAGATTAAAAAAAATTTATTTAGAAATGTCAGAAATTAAAATTCAAATAGAAGAAAAAAAGAGCTTAAATGAAAAAATTTCTATAATAGGAACCAGTGATTTTGGAATATCAATTGGTAAAAGACTTTTACACTTCGGATTTGATGTAATTTATGGTAGTTGTGATCCAAATTTGAAATACCTAAAAAAATGCTTCGAGGAAAAATTCACCATGAATCGGTTAAGTGTCACAACTATATCGGACGCTTTGCATCAGGCTGACAGTATAGTATTTCTAGCTGTTTCATCAGATTTTTATGAAAATTTAGCTGACCAAATTGTGGAAAGTCTCAGTAGAAAACATAAAACTAAAAATTCAACAATTTTAATTGACGCTTCTAATTTACATGATTCATCACATGGAAAGACTTTAAGTTTTTCAAATGCAGAAAAACTCGAATCATTAATTCAAAAGCAAATCATTGACAGTAAATTAGACCACCAAGTAAATGTCATCAAGGCATTTAATTTATTAAATTCTAATTCAATGCGTCAATATATAGAAAATGTAATTAAGAGTGTTCCAACAACTGTGCCAATTGCTGGAAATGACACTTTATCCAAACAAAAAGTCAAAGATTTATGTGCAAAATTGGGCTTCAGTTCATATGATATTGGTTCACTCGAATCAGCACTAAAATTAGAATTAGCTAACATACTTACTTTTGAACATTGGAAACAACCAACATTGATATGTATTTTTTATTTTCTAATTAATTTCTTATGGATGTTTTTAAGTGATTATTCATTTTCTAAAAAAGGAACTAACTTTAAAGTTTCACTAACGAGTTTAATAACCAAATCAAGTGGCTTTACAGCTCTTTATTTACTCTCATTTATTTATTTTGGACCAGTGGTTGCTTCAATTTATCAAATAAAAAATGGAGTTGGGTACCAAAAAATTCCCAAATGGCTCGAGCGATTTTTTAAAAGAAAAAAACAATTCGCATTGTGGGGATTTGTTTTTGCAACAGTTCATGCAATGCTGTCAATGGTGATTTTAAATGCCAATTAATTTGGTAGTTGGTTCGAAAAATCAGATGAAAAATCTGGGAAAATGACTCTAAATGGAGAATTAAGCACCATAAGCGGTGTTTTAGCTTATTTATTGCTCGTTTTGGTAGCTTCGTCAAGCATAAACTCAATAGAAGATAGTCTTAACAAAAGTGAATGGAATTTCGTTGATATAAAGATTGGCTTAAGTTGTCTATTAATCGGAGTACTTCACAATTTTTCAATGGTCTACGGACAGCTAGATTTGATTAAAGAACTCACCCTAAATATTTTAATGACAAAATTTGTGGCTATTTTATTTCCATTTACTGTAATCATGTTGAGAATTTCGCTAAATTATGGTCCCTTGAAAAGAAAGATTGAAAAGGTAAAAAATGGTGAAATAATTAACAAAAAAATGAAAAATGATAAAATTAATGTTTAGTAGTAAATTAAACGATAGTGATTAGTAGTTTTTAAAAAAATTAGATTTAATAAAAATTATAAAAACATTTAATTTTATATTGAAACTAATAATATCCAGTAGGATATCAAACTGATTGAGAGTAAAAATCTTAAAAAATAGTTAAATAAAATATTAATTTTTGGATAATTTGAATTATATTATTTAAGTATAGCAAAAAAATTTTTTTTATGTCCAAAATTACAAGTAAAAATTTGCTAAGATTTTTTTCAAATTTTTTAAATGCAGTTTCCAAACGTTAGAAAAGTGTGTTATTTAGACTTGGAAAAGAGTAATATTTATTTTTTCAGTTTTAAAATTTTTTTTGAGAGTCCAGAACAGTGATTTAGGGGTGTTATTAAGTAAGTGTATTTGTTAGACTTTAAAGGTGTGCTGAAACGATTTTTGAGTGTGTTAGAAGAAATATCCCTTTGTTCAATACAAAAAAAATCAGGATTAAGAAATATTTTAGAAAATTTAATCAAAACCAAAATATTTAGAATATTTTTGATTTTAGAACTATTCATAAAATTTTTAAATTCTAAATATTATATTTGATTCTTTTACTTTGATAAAAGATGTTAATTTCAAATTTAAAAATGTTAATAAAAAATATCACTTTCAAAAATTGAAATTAACTGCATAAATTAATTATTGACTAAATGAATAATCATTCAACGATCATGATCAATGCTCCTATAAAGGGGCTTTTGAATTTAAAATTGAAAAGAAAACACTTCCGAAAGGGAGGATCGTATTTACGGCTATCATGTTATTAGTGTTGAACATATTTAAATAAAATTTTATAAGAGATCAATTAAAATAAATAATTAAATGAAACATTTAAATTTAAATAAAACAAATTTATTAAAAAATATTAAACTCCCTTAAATTTTAAAATTTTAAACTTCAAGTATTTCTAAATAAAATTCTCTAATCAAAAAGATTTTTGTAAATAAGATTAATCATATTGAGAATATCAAACTTAAAGAAAAGTAAAAAAAAATATAAATTTTTGAATAATTTGAATTAGCTATTTCTGAAGCCCGGCTAGCTCAGTTGGTTAGAGCGTCGTGCTAATAACGCGAAGGTCGTGAGTTCGATCCTCCCGTTGGGCAAATTTTTTGAAATTATTTCATTTAAAAATTTTTATTTTTCAACCAAACTGGTTGATTTGGATTAAGCCCCTTGATATGAGCTGACCATTGTTTGCCCATTTAAAATATTTTGTATTTTTGCGTAACTTGTGAATCACTGATTTTTTATTTATTTTTTTAATTCAAATTAAGGCAGAGTTCTTTTTTAATATTTTTTTAATTAAAAAATTCAAAAAATTAAAGTTCTTTTAAATTAACTCGTTTTGGTTTTGTTTATTGTTGAGAAAAGATGAAAAAATTCAACAAAACGAAAAGCCATCTTTAATGCCTGCATTCTTTAAATATTTGAATTTTTCTGAATTTTTAAATTTTTATGGTAATGAAAAAAATTCAAACTCGATTCCATTCTAAATAGCATAAATATATATAATGACTAAGTATTAAAAATAATAAGGACCAACAATGATTAGTATAGTGGGCACTTGCCTGTTGTATTTAATAATAATAATAAAAAAAAAATGCGTTATTTTTTTTATTTTAATTAACGTTTTGCTGCAAAGTTTCAATAGCTTTTGTCAAGGATATGCTGATTATCTGAAACTAATGAGTTATTCAGAACTGGTCAACGCTAAATCACCAGAACTTCAGACCGATCTAGATCTCCTAAAGGAATGGACCGATGTTTGGTCAATTAATTTAAATTTGAATAAGTTTAAAGCTATCTCGGTAAGAGGAAAGAAAAGATTGAGTATCTAATGTCAAATTCCAAAATAACTCATGTTCTTGATGATATGACCGAGGAAAGACCTGGTATGCAGTGAGTATGTAGAGCCCTTATTTATGTATGTATGTTAAGGTTTGAAAGACCATCAAAGTTTTTAGATTCAAGCCAGAGAAAGGTCTTATGAGGAAAGGTTGAAAGATTTGAACCTCATGAGTTTTGAATATCGTCGTCTGAGAGGAGATTTGATTCAAGTCTACAAAATTGTAAATGGTTTCGAAAATGTATCTCTTATTAATGGTATAAACTAGATATAATGGTATAGATGGAATTACTTCAGTTCAACTACTACTCCTACTACTACTTATAACATGTAATTAAAAGTGAATAAATTTAAAAATTAAAAAAATGGCTTCAGCTTTTATTAAATTTAATTACGTTTTAAATACGAAAGTAATTAAAACCGAATGTAATTAAAACCGGATGTATTTTTTAAAAAAAAGTTAACTTATTCCTTTTTTAAGACATTGAATATTGCTTTTTTTTAAATCAGTGTTCAGATTTTAATTACTAGTTATACTTTCATTTAGTTACATGCCACTAAATTCGGATAATTAAGTAATCTAATGTATTATATATTTGAGTAGCTAATTTTTTAAAGCTTTCGAGTTCTAATAATTTTTTATCATAAATAAATTAAGCTCGAGAACACCAGGCTCAAAAAGATTACAGGTGTGTTATTGTGGCTAGAACTTTGTAAAAGTATACCATCTTGAAACCAAACATAAAATTAAAAACTAGACCTTGAAAATAAGTGTGCAAAGTTTTAACCTAATCTGATTATCAGTTGATATTTTAGCATGGTTCCAAAAATTTTGCAAAACATCTTGAATCATCCGTTAATTAAAAAATTAAAAATTAGTGAAAAAAACAGAGTTGTTTAAAAATCCCAAAGAAAAGTTCAAGTCATTAAAAAAAAATTCCAAGGTCCAGAATTTTTTTTTTAAATTTTCTAGATCAGGCTTCATATCAAAAAATTTATATACTCTTGGGTTGTCTAATGCAATAGATTTGCCATATATCAGAATTTTGTTGCAATTTTTGCATTAATTTCTTCTCAGTATTCAAAATTTTAAAATCTTGACTTGGACTTTGATAAAAAAAAAGTCCGGACTTGGACTTGACTTGAGACTTGTGCTTTTTAAACAACTCTGGAAAAACATATCAAAAATTTTGAGTAGTCTAAAAAAAATTTTCAGGTTTTTTTATCAGTATTTTAGTTAATGTTTTTTTATTATTTTTTGAATTAAATTAGGAAAAAAAAATTGATAAACTTTATTGGATTTTTTTTAATTTTAATTTTTAAAAGTGGAAATAAGTCTAGTAAACATCATTGCTATTCTAGTTTTAAATTAAAAAAATTTTTTTAAAAAAATTTCAAAATAAAATTATTAAATGTTTCACCAAATGAATGAAAGATCAATTAATCGACTAAAAAATATTTTATTAAATTTAGTTTTAAAACAACAACTCTAATCTAATCTAATGAGATTTATAATACTATTTAAAAACACTGAGTCCAGCTTTATTGTTTATTTATTTGTTATATGAATACTCAACAGTCAACAAAACGATTGTAATCAAAGGAAAATAATTGACATAAAATAAAGTTTCGATAGTCATAAATGCTATTGTTTCATAAACTCCAGTTAAATAAATAATATGGATAATACCTGCCAGCACAGATAGTTTATTTATTTTTAAATTTTTTACCATAAAGACAATCGCTACTAAATCTGTTATCAAAAGCGGGAAAGTCCTGAAAAACTTGGACTTTTCCAAAACACTAAATCCTAGACAATATTGCATCATTAGAATTAATTGAAAGGAATAGCCTGTAAATTTGTCGATAAACAAATAGTTGTTCCACGTACCAAAAATGTTCATATGCTTTGAAATACTTATGGCGATAAAGTAAAGCCAAAGTAAAAGCGAAAAACATTCGATTATAAATCTTCCAGATGAATTACTTCCAATAACTGAAGTAAGTGAAAAAACAAGTACTGGAATAAATGAATATAGTATAAGTTCATAATTGCTCCATGTCAAAGCTTTAACTAGAATAGGTTTTATCATGGAATCAGATATTTTCGTATTGTTGGTAAAAAACTTTAAGCTGTTCAGCAATGTTTCAATGTTGTTTTTTGAATAACTTTTTTTATAATCTTGTTCAAGATTTACATTCTTTTGCTTAATTACTTCAAATTTCTTTTCTAATTCTTGCATGCTTTTGTTAAGATTGTCAACTTTATCTATTCTGGCTTGAAGGTACCCATTATAATCATTTTCTATATCAATTTTTTCTCTAATCTGTTTATTAATTTTGATTAGATTCTGTATATTCATATCCATAGTTAAGAGCTGGTCCTTTTTAGAGTCATCAACACTTATTTTTGATACGTAATTTAGATAATCATCTGACATGAATTGTAATTCCTGATTTTTGTCGGACATTTTCTTCGTTTAATCTGAAAATCGTTAAGAAATTTATTTTTATTAAAATCAAGTCGAGTTTAGCAAAGAATTATTTTTAAAAAATTGCTATAAAATAAATTTTTGTTTCTCCTGGTAACAATTAAGGAAGTTAGAAATTGCTAAGAAACAAAATTTATTTTTATTTAAAATAAAATTCTGCATTTTACACTATGTACATAAAAAATTTTTGTCTCTTGTAAATTTTCTATTCTTTATTTTAAGCTTAATATCAAATTTATCCAAAGGAAAAGACTGAATATGATTTATTACAATAGAATATAGAAAAAATTAAGAATTTTATTTTCTTTTTGTTTTGTTTTTATCATTATTGTTAAAGTTTTTTTTGATAAAATTATTATGTGAACAAAAATTAGCTAAATAAAATTGATTAAAATAGCATCACTAAAAAAATTTCGAAAAATTAAGAGAAGTTTATGATAAAATAACATAATGCAGAGTCATATTTTCATTCTAAAAAAATAATTTTTAACAACTTGTTTGTTATATCCTCAAGAAGGCCATTTTAATAGGAGGTTATTAATAAATATGATTAAACAAAAAGGAGCTCAGGTTGAACTCTAGATGTAAATATAAACTCGTGATAATTTCTTATTAATTAAAAATGAAAAAGTTGTGTATTTCTAAAAATTTTTGTCAATATTTAAAAATTTTGTCAATAATAATTTTCATTCTGTAAAAACCCAGTTGCAATAGCTTTGGCTTCATCTGCTATTAAAATTTCTGGTTTAAAATCATAATTGTAAACATTTTTTAGTTGCTTTTTTGGTGCTGAAAATTTAAACTCGAAATTCAAATCTCCAGTCTCTATTGAACAAATACTAATACCTTTAACTTCTTGCACTCGGTTTGCAAATCAAAATCTTTCCACAATAAATTAAGCTTTTTTATTCAATTTTATTTAAATTTTTTTAACTCGAAACTAAATATTGTTTAATATAATAAATTATTTTCAACAAAACTAAATAAAAATAAACACAAAACTAATTAATTTCAACTTGTTAAGTAAATTTTTGTTGTCCAAAATAGAATTTTTATTATTTCAATAAAAAGTGATTAATCACAACAGAATTTCGAATAAAGGTAATTAGCCTTTAAAGTGCTATTAAGTTAGCTAACTTTTTTCATACTAGAATTTTTTAAAATAGTAAGATAACATTTTTTAAATTATTTGAATTAGTTATTTCTTAAGCCCGGCTAGCTCAGTTGGTTAGAGCGTCGTGCTAATAACGCGAAGGTCGTGAGTTCGATCCTCCCGTTGGGCAAATTTTTTGAAATTATTTCATTTAAAAATTTTTATTTTTCAACCAAAATGGTTGATTTGGATTAAGCCCCTTGATAGGAGCTGACCGTTATTGGTCCTTATTTTTTTTAATACATTGTTGCATTAAGTCTCAATCACTTAATATATTTATAGTATTAAGAATGTAATCGTGGTTGAATTTTTTTCATTAACTTTAAAATAAAAAATTCAAAAAAATTCAAATATTCAAAGAATGCAAGCAAATTATCCAAAAATTAATATTTTATTTAACTATTCTTTAAGATTTTTACTCTCAATCAGTTTGATATCCTAATGGATATTATTAGTTTCACTATAAAATTAAATGTTTTTATAATTTTTATTAAATCTAATTTTGTTAAAAACTACTAATCACTATCGTTTAATTTATTACTAAACATTAATTTTATCATTTTTATCATTTGTTAATTATTTCACCATTTTTTACCTTTTCAATCTTTCTTTTCAAGGGACCATAATTTAGCGAAATTCTCAACATGATTACAGTAAATGGAAAAAAAATAGCCACAAATTTTGTCATTAAAATTTTTAGGGTGAGTTCTTTAATCAAATCTAGCTGTCCGTAGACCATTGAAAAATTGTGAAGTACTCCGATTAAAATTAATATTTTATTTTACTATTCATGAAGGTTTATATTCTCAATATGATTAATCTTATTTACAAAAATCTTTTTGATTAGAAAATTTTTTTTAGAAATTTTTGAAGTTTAAAATTTTAAAATTGAAATTATTTTAAATTTATATGTTTCAGACCAACTATAAATGTTCCTTTTAAATGGTTAACAGTGGTCAATGCTCCTATCAAGGATCTTTTAAAAAATCAGCAATTTTTGTTAAAAAATATTGAAAAATAGAGAGAATTTTCAGAATAAGAAATTTAATCAAAAAGAAGAGAAAAAAATTTTAATAAAAAATGAAAATCCATCTTTTATGAAAAACTTCTTTTTGAAAAACTCGATATGGTTTACATTTTTTAAAAAGGAGAGAAAAAATAATAGATAAAACATTTAATTTCAATTGAATATTATGACTAATTTATTTCCTAATACAAATTTACTTTTTTAAAAAAGTTTTAAAATGGATTTCTTATAAAAAATTTTTAATATATGTTCAGCACTTATAACATGAAGGCCGTGAATACGATCCACCCTTTCGGAAAGGTTTTCTTTTTCAATTTTAAATTCAAAAGCCCCTTGATAGGAGCATTGACCATGTTTGATCGTTGAATGATTATGCATTTAGTCAATAATTAATTTATGCAGTTAATTTCAATTTTTTAAAGTGATATTTTTTATTAACATTTTTAAATTTGAAATTAACATCTTTTATAAAAGTAAAAAATATCAAGAATAATTTTTAGAATTCAAAAATTTTATGAATAGTTCTAAAATCAAAAATATTTCATATAATATAACGTTTGGAAACTGCATTTAAAAAATTTGAAAAAAATCATAGCAAAATTTTTACTTGTAATTTTGGCCAAAAAAAAAATTATTTGCTAAATTAAATTAAGGATGTGAAAAATTGCTGATTGAAAGAAAAAATAATTGGATAAATATTGTTAGCGGCTAATCACAGTAGTGAGAAGCTGGAATGCTACATAGTCTCTCTGGAGAAAATAATAATTAAAAGTCCTTAGTTTAAGTGTTAGTAACTTAATTGTTGCTATTAGTTGTTACTTCATTAATAAAATAAAATAGAATAA
>QEOQ01000573.1:942200-977270 GCA_010279815.1 Brachionus plicatilis
TACAAAAATTTATCAGATGCATCTGCAATGTCACCTACAACGGCAATACAAATTCCTTGAACTTGATTTCTTTGCTTCTGAATAATTCTCATTTGGTCAAGGAGAATGGTTAAATCGAAAGAACAAACAAACAAACTGGAAAATTATCCTTCGTTCAATTAATTTAAAATCGAATTTTTAAATTCTATTAAATTTAAATTTTTTTATTTAGCGAACGAAAAGTTACAATTCAGTGGTGTAAGTGAATGGCTCAATTATTTAAATCTAAATGATTTATGGGAAATTGAACTGTCAACGCTTTACATGAATGAACTGAACAAAATTTACAAACAATCTTTTAACAGCAGTGCAATTATCGAAATTTTGCAGCATTCTGGCCAGAGCAGTCACTTGCAGCCCAATAAGTTCAAGTTGTGTAAAGAAAAAGCATTCAATTTTTCTCAAAAATCAGAACAGATCAATTCTTATCTGGAAACAATGGCCTTTGGAGCCGACTCTAGGTACACATCAGAAGAAGAGATAAAAAAAGATGGTCGACAATCAGCATTTTGAGGCTCAGAGTGAATTCAGCAACTTGGTCAATTTTGAACAAAAAAAAAATTTTTCGGAATTAAAATCGGAAAAAATTGGACAACATTATTGGTTCGGGATTCATTGAGCTCAAATTTCTCATTAATCAAACAGATGATTTTTTTTTGGCAAATTCACAGAGTACAAGTGGAGAAGATTTTTTTGTTTTAAAAAAAATTTGATGATCTACGGTTCACCAGGATCTGGCATTCGGTCAGTCATGGATACAATTCTAAGAACTAAACGCAATAAGACATTGAATCAGAAAAAAAAAAAAAAAAAAAAAAAAATTTGCGAGTGCTATGTAAAAATTTTAAAAGTAAATTTTGGCACATTTGGAGAGCAAATGGTCAGAACAAGAGGAGGAGTATTTCGGTTATAGAGAATTAGGTTTAGGGCAGAATTCCTTGCTTAATGGTAACAAAGTTTTTAGGGCGCTGGATCCGGCAGACCTAGTTGATGCGTCAACTATGGTAAACGAATGCAGTATGCCTTCGGTAGTGGACTACGAACAGCTACCTTCCCCCAAAGGGTCTGATCAGGCGTACCACAAGAGACCGAAGACGGTGAGTAACACCCAGTCCGCGAGCCTGGCATGCCACCGTAGGAGACATAGCTGCAATTCGTAGAGAAAAAAAAAAATTGCAAGATTGGCAATTGGTGAAGCAATGAGGACATTGCTGTTTAAAACAAGAAGGAGTGTGTTAGCGGCTAATCACAGTAGTGAGAAGCTGGAATGCTACATAGTCTCTCTGGAGAAAATAATAATTAAAAGTCCTTAGTTTAAGTGTTAGTAACTTAATTGTTGCTATTAGTTGTTACTTCATTAATAAAATAAAATAGAATAAAATACAAAATGTTGCTAAGCCTAATTTGTAACTTATAAGAAATACTCTTCGTATAAATGGAACAAGACTTTTGGATAAATGTGAATGTGTATTCTTAAACTTAAATTTCGTAAGACATATTAATAAATTGTTCAAACAGCATTTTTCACTCTTTTATTATGAGCACCAACAAGTCGTTGACCGCACGTCAACAATATGTTAGCTGAACATTTTGATACCTTGATTAAACAATTGTTCAAAGGTAATCCTAAATAAAAACGAAAGAAAAACTTCATGTTTATACATGATTGAAAATTTTCATGTATAGTTTTCAATCAAAATCTCCATTCTTTTTTTGTAAGATTTTTAAAAATTAATTAACTAAGATAAAACTTAATGTAAAAATGGCCGCTAAATTTTTCTGCTTTATTTTTGTAAAAATAATTAAAAAAAAGTTTTTTGAAATATAATTTGAAATATTGAAATAAAAATTAATTACAGAGTTGTTTAATAGTCCCAAAAAAAAGTCCAAGTCGAGACTTTTTTTTTTTCAAAAGTCCCACCAAAGACTTTAATTTTTTTTTAAATTTGCTAGATCAGGCTTCATATCAAAAAATTTATATACTCTTGGGTTGTCTAATGCAATAGATTTGAATTTTAGCATAAATTTCTTCTCTAGTATTCAAAATTTGAAAGTCTTGACTTGGACTTTTGAATGAAAATTTTTGAAAAAAAGTCCGGACTTGGACTCTTTAAAAAAAAAAATTCAAGTCTTTGGTGGGACTTTTGAAAAAAAAAAAGAGTCTGGACTTGGACTTGACTTGAGACTTGTGACTTTTAAACAACTCTGATTAATAATAATATTAAAATTTGATTTCTTTCTAAGTTTTATTAAATAATTGAAAGTCTGAACAACACGCCATAAAAGTGTGTTAAAAAGATTTTGCGTGTGCTGGTTAGGTAGACCCTTAAACAAACTATGATTGAATCATAATAATTAATTCTAATATAAGTTTTATTTCTCAACAAATCATATTAATTACTAGTAACTAATCAATTTTCTGTTAACAAAATATTAATAATTAACGATTATTAAAAATTGATTAAACTAGCGGAAATTTTGAATAATGAATTGAATATTTCAATCTTCTTAACAATTAATCAATAATATTAAAATAATCGAAAGAGGCAATAAATATGCAGAGCGAAATCATTAAAATATTAAAATATTATTTATTAGAATTTTAATTCTTACTTAAGACTTAAGACTCAAATCCCTAACTTTTAGAAAGACATTTTAAAATTCTTGTTCAAATGAACAAGATTGTGCATTATTTATTTATTAGTTTTATATCTGATCAGAGCAAAGCTTCTTCGGATCGTAAAAATTGTAAAATTAAAATAAAATTACAATAAAAAAATTGAAAAATGCATTACAGCTTCTAGATGTTTAAGTACTACACGGTTCGAAGAAATCTTGATTAACAAACCTCATGTAAGGCTTAGTCATGCATGATGCATAATTTTGCAGGGAGTTATATTTTATTTTAAGAAAAGAATTTTGAATTTATGGTGATTTCTTTTTATATTGGTAAGATTTTTTTTTTAATTCATCAATAAAACTTTAGTTAAAAAAGCCTAAAAATTTATTGTTTAGGATTCTTTTAATAATTTAGTTTTATTGTTAAAAAACAACAGAATAAAATTCAACATAATTGGAATTTAACTATGGTAAATATTTGATTTTTAACGCTGCACTATAAGCCCATGAACTTGGTTTTGGTGCCTAAAAAAAATGGAACTTTCAGAGCTTAAGATGTTAAAGATGAAAATCTATGATCACGAAAGCGACTTAATGCCAAAATTTTCAATTTTTATTTGATAACTTTTTCAGCTTCGGGCTCTGATAAAGTTCATAACCTTATGATAAAAAATTTAACCCAAAATACTTTAAAAAAATTTTTTTATCTTTTTAGCTTAAGTTTTAGAGAAGGTGAATTTCTGGGCCGTTCGCGTTACGATTTTATTAGAACCGCTTTATCCCTTAAACTGTACCGGGTATCTTATTTATATTTAGCTCGACACAGATAAAACAAATAAAAAAATAATAAAATAGTTTTAAACTTAAAATTTTGCTTTAATTTTAATTTGAAAAATTTCAGTCCCAAAATTCATATTTTAAAAAAAACGCTCAAATTTTTTTCAGTCGGTATTTAGCGTCTCAAGAATAGTTTGGAGCAGAAGTGTAGTTTACAAATATATGTTTTAAAAATTAGTCACTTTAACTCAGGCATCATTAAATTATTAAAACAAAAAAAATACTTCAATCGTAAAATAACAAATAATTTTGTTAATATGGTGTTCCTATAGGAACATAAGAATATAATATTAAAACAGAAATCCGAGTCGATTTTAGACGACAATTTATTTTTATTCGACTCAAATGATGATAAACTATTTTTCTTCTAATTTTTATTTTAATTCTGTTTTAAAATTTTTCCTTTCCACTGTTGCCACAACTTTGATAATCAGTCTAAGTTTAGTAATATCAACTTATATATCTGGATTTAACGACTACAATTTGAAGCATCCAGTTCATAAACAAAATTGTGAGTGTAGCTGTTGGGATGGATTTTTTCGTGGAGTCCATGCTCGTAAATCAAAGGATACTGAATACAAAGTATTCTATTTTAACTTTGATCCTCAAATTATTTTTATTCTTTTTATATTATTAACATACGCCGAAATGCTGCGAATTTGTTTGATCAAAATTTTTGGCATGAAAAATTTAAAAGATGTTCGAATGTTAGTTTTATTAAATTTAATATTATCTATTTTCAGCAATTATTATGGCTCATGGAGTTTAATAAACTATCTCAATGATAGAGATTATCGAATGATCAATTCACAATTGTTTTTTGCGATTACAGAACTCATTACTAGCTTTATTTATTACAAAAAGTTAAATAAATATTCCAGTGAAAAAAACTTAAATCAAATTAATATTTGGGAAATTTATATTGTCTTGTTTGTGTCCATTTTGCACATTTTCATAGCTATTGGCGAAAAAATTTTATGGGGATTTTTTGTGAATGGTTCGACTACCAACTACAATAAATTAAGGGACTTAAATTTAATAATTAGTGATTTTTTTGGTCTTGTATTTAGTTTTTCCTGTTTGTACAAGCACAAGTTTAATTTTCAATCACATTTAAATATGTTAAAATTGGCATCTCTTTTTGATCTAATTTTGTACCTAATTTATAAATTTTTTTGCGAGTTTGAATAATAATAAAATTTTAGACTGTAACTGGAGTAATCCTGCGATCAAAGGTTCTTGTTTGCCTTGTTTTGTCTGTTTTTTATTTTTTTAAAATTTTAATAAAAAACTAAAAAATTTGTCCTTTTTTCAGTGAATATTGAATAAAAATTCAAGAAATTCTATTTAATTATTAATTAGAGCTTCTGTAATAGTTTGTTAAATTTTGTTTTTCAAGTTAAATTTTGATCCTTTACGCAATTCTTTACCAAATGCCTCTAAAATTTAAATCTAAAATTGAATTTGATGGATCTTCTTTCTTCAAAAGTTGTTAATTTAAATTTTTACGTTTTGTTTATCAAAAAATATTTTGATTAAACAGCATAAAATAAAAATAATATCTGAGTTGGTTATCCACAAAATAAAAATTGAATTAGAAAAACAAATTACTATTTTTATAATCAAAATATAAAAATTTTGTTTGGGTTTAATTTGAGAGACTCTTTTTTTTCGGGTAATTTTTATGGGTATGGTAAGGGTACCGACTTTTTCGGGTATTTGGGTGTAGGGTTGAATTAATCTCATTTTTTGATATAATTGATTTTAAAAAAATCTCTAGTAACCTAAACTATTCATTTAAAGTAAAAAAACTTCTCAAATTAAACCGAAACACCAGCAAATTGAGAGGAAATGTCTGGATTCAAATAAAAATCCCAGTCTTTAAGCTAAAAAAAATAATTAAATTGATCGCTGAAACAACACTAAAAAAAAACTTAAATAAGGTGCTTATGAAGCCCGGCTAGCTCAGTTGGTTAGAGCGTCGTGCTAATAACGCGAAGGTCGTGAGTTCGATCCTCCCGTTGGGCAAATTTTTATGAAATTATTTCATTTAAAGATTTTTATTTTTCAACCAAAATGGTTGATTTGGATTAAGCCCCTTGATAAGAGCTGACAATTGTTGGTCCTTATTTTTTTTTAAATTTTAAAATATCCCTATTTACTGAATTTGAATAGGTTTAAATTTTTTAATTGATTTAAAAAAAAAAAAAACGTTTACAGACAAAAATTTAATGTTTTAAAATTTATAATTTGTTTATAAATTGAAAAATAAAATTGTTTTAGTTTAAATGAATAAATATAAAAGTTAAGAATTTGAATTTCTGAATTATTTCAATTTTTAATGGTTTTTGTTAAATAAATAAAAGTTTAATCGTTTTGATGTTAATTTGATAATGAACTATTATTAAAAATAACATGTCTGGTAATGTTTAGTATTTATTTTTTTAAATTAATCAAAATTAATTAAGTTTTAAAATCTAATCAAATCGATCATATCAAATATCAAATAAATCTAATCGATCATTTTGATCTTAAAACTGATTTGAAACTTTGAAAGTCCTTTTGATTTTGTTTTATTTTGAAAAAAGAGGAAAAAATTTAAGAAAATGAAAAGCGATCTTTTATGCTTGCACTCTTTGAATATTTGAATTTTTTTGAATTTTTTATTTTAAAGTTAATGAAAAAAATTCAACCACGATTACATTCTTAATACTATAAATATATTAAGTGACTGAGACTTAATGCAACAATGTATTAAAAAAAAATAAGGACCAACAATGGTCAGCTCCTATCAAGGGGCTTAATCCAAATCAACCATTTTGGTTGAAAAATAAAAATCTTTAAATGAAATAATTTCAAAAAATTTGCCCAACGGGAGGATCGAACTCACGACCTTCGCGTTATTAGCACGACGCTCTAACCAACTGAGCTAGCCGGGCTTAAGAAATAACTAATTCAAATAATTTAAAAAATGTTATCTTACTACTTAAAAAATTCTAGTATGAAAAAAGTTAGCTAACTTAATAACACTTTAAAGGCTAATTACCTTAATTCGAACTTTCTGTTTTTATTAATCACTTTTTGTTGAAAAAATAAAAATTCTATTTTGGACAAAAAAAATTTACTTAACAAGTTGAAATTAATTAGTTTTGTGTTTATTTTTATTTAGTTTTGTTGAAAATAATTTATTATATTAAACAATATTTAGTTTAAAAGTTTAGAGTTTTAAAAAAAATTCAATAAAATAAAATCAAATAAAATTGAATAAAAATGTTTTATTTATTGTTGAAAAATGTTGATTTGCAAACCGAGTGTAAGAAGTTAAAGGTATTTGTATTAGTATTTGTTTAATAGAGACTGGAGATTTGAATTTTGAGCTTAAATTTTCAGCACCAAAAAAGCAACTAAAAAATGTTTACAATTATGATTTTAAACCAGAAATTTTAATAGCAGATGAAGCCAAAGCTATTGCAACTGGGTTATTACAGAATGCAAATAATTTAAATAATGGCAATGCTTTAATAAAGAAAATAGGTAATTCTGAAAGTTTTATTTTATTAGATAAATCCAAATCAAGTTTAATGAATCTCGATTACATTAACTCTAGATAAACTAGAATGGGATAAAAAATTTAATTTTGATAAATTGCCATTGAAGATTATTCAAAAAACTTTTGCTTTAACAGCAAAAGCTAAATAATGCTGAGGAATACTTAGGCAACAATCAAGTTTATTTTTTGTTTTTTATTTTTTTTTAATTTATATTTTGATTATTGAAATATTGCATAATATTTTAAATTTTTAAATTGTTTTTTTTCAAAAAATAGAAATTATTCTAAACTTAAAATAAATATTTTGTAAATAAACTAATTTAATTAAAACGAAAGTAATTGTATTCAGAAATATATTTAGAACTAATTAATTTCGTCAGTAGGATAATTATTTTCAACAAAAAGTAATTATATACAATAAAAAGTAATTGTATATAATTTCTTCTTTCTGTCCTTAACTGAATCAATACTTAAACATTTTGCACCTGTCATTACTTACAATTTGTCTATTTAATTGTATTTTATATAATATTTTAACTTATTTTATTATTTCTTAGTTTTTTCTTTTTTTTGAATCTGAATTAGCTTTAGCTCGGTACAGATAAAACAAAGAAATAAAAATCTGATTTCTTTTCCTATTTGCTTTCTTTTATTTTTTGTTTCTTGAACTGTCCAATGCTCAAATCTTCACTATCTGAAATGACTTATTGAAATTTTATTAAATATATTTTTTATTACTTCATTTTTTTTAAATATTAAGATAAATTTAAAATCATTTGACTCAGTTAAATTAAAGAAAACCCGATTATTTAAAAAATGTTTAGTTAAATAAAGCTAAATGGCAATTAAGCACCTGCACATCTAAAAATTATTTAAAATATAATATTTGACAAATTTAATGATAGTAAAAAAATTTGCAAATATGTTAAGGCTAAACTGATCCATACGGTTTTAGCTTTCAAAATATTGGTTTCAAAATGAAACGTGGTAGGAAACCCTAGGCAAAAATGGTCCCTGAACTTAATTTCATAATAGGAGCATTGACCATAGTATGCCATTTAAAAGATTTTACATTTTTGCGTAACGTTTTAATCACTGATATTTTATTATTTTTTTAAATTCTATAATTTCTGCAGGATTCTTTTTTATTAAATTTTTAATTGAAAAATTCTAAAAACTAAAAGTGTTTTTAAATAATTTAGTTTTAGTTTTGTTTTATTTTTGAAAAAAAAGGAAAAAATCCAAAAAAATGAAAAGCGATCTTTTATGCTTGCATTCTTTGAATATTCGAAATTTTTATTTTAAAGTTAATGAAAAAAATTCAACCACGATTACATTCTTAATACTATAAATATATTAAGTGACTGAGACTTAATGCAGCTATGTATTAAAAAAAAATAAGGACCAACAATGGTCAGCTCCTATCAAGGGGCTTAATCCAAATCAACCATTTTGGTTGAAAAATAAAAATCTTTAAATGAAATAATTTCAAAAAATTTGCCCAACGGGAGGATCGAACTCACGACCTTCGCGTTATTAGCACGACGCTCTAACCAACTGAGCTAGCCGGGCTTAAGAAATAACTAATTCAAATAATTTAAAAAATGTTATTATATTTAATTATTCTTTAAGGTTCTCAAGCTTCTTCTAAATTATTTCAATTAGAGAATTTTATTTTTAAAAACTTTAAGTTTTAAATTGAAAGAAAATAATTCAATCGAAATACAAATATTTTATTTAAAATTATTTTGTTGCATACAAGTATCGTTTTAGAGGTCTGACAGTAAAAAAAGTTTCGAAGTTTATAAGCGTTTATGTTTAAACCCAACAGAAGTGTTTTCCAAAGACATTTGCATATCAACTACACCACACATTTTCTCTTTACTTTTACTTGAAAACAGGTTTAAATTGAAGAACTTGAATACCTTGAGCACAGTTACAGTCTCAGTCTGACCAAAATAAACATAAACTAAAATAAATTTTAAAATTTTTGTAGCCATAAAACTCGAAAATAAAAAATAATAATAATTTTATTAGTGTTAATTAAAATAACAACCAAAAAAATAAAATCAATATAGATTAAAACTCTAAGTGCATTAAAGGCATATTAATTTTAAAAAAAGATAACTATTAAATGAATTGATTAAAAGAGATATTTGGAATTTTATCCTTTTGGTTTTTGTTGATAAGAAAACCAGTTCTTTTTATGGCTTTTTTTTTTTAAATTTTATAGGATAATGTTAAAAAGAAAAAAATCTTGCCGCTTAAAGAAAGACCCAGGAGTAATGATCTAATCCAGCTTTAAAAGATTCAGCATGGCCATGATCAAGTTCAGCACTATAGGCCGAGCCAGAAGAGACATTTGGCAATCGAATGACACCGACTGGAACACACTTGATGGGGCAGCTCTAAAAATAATCGATCAGGCGCATTTGATTCGGACTTAAATTTCAAAAACATTTCAAAAATTATTATTAGTGATGAAATCGAATATGCATTTTCGAATCGAAATTCGAATAAGTAGCATTTTGAATGAAAATTAAGCTTGAATTTAATTTTTGAATATAAATATTTTTGAATAATACACTTGAAAATTAATTAATTTAAATTAAAAATTGAATCCCTAAAATATTCGAATTAAAATTAGAAAATATAAAATTTTTGTACCAAAAACTAAATATAATAAATATTCAATTTAATATTTGAGAATAAAATTTAATCAAAAAAAATTTAATTAAAAAAGAATTCATTAAATAAAATGCATTTCAATTCGATTTGGATACTAAAAGTGTGCCAGATTTTCACCAGTTAACTCTTCTAACATTTTCTGGATTACAACAGTCCCATCCATCTTACCAGGTACCGAAAAATAGCTGTTCTGATATTAACTTACGCTACAAGAGTAAAAAAAAATAAATTTTTCAAATATTCTATTCAAATTTTATAGTGTTGTAAATAAATAGCATTTGAATTTACTTTTAAATACTTAAATTAATTTTTAAATTTGAGTTTAAACTTAAACAAATTTTTTATTTGAGTTTAAATTTAAACTAATTTTTTATTTGAGTTTAAACTTAAACAAATTTTTTATTTGAGTTTAAATTTAAACTAATTTTTTATTTGAGTTTAAATTTAGACTAATTTTTTATTTGAGTTTAAATTTAAACCCAGAATAATAATTAAATTTAAATTCAAATTTTAATCATAATTCAATTCAATTTAGAATTTAAAAAAGTCAAATTATTAAGCTTTTATTTGAAAATCAAAACGAAAATTTAAATTTATTTTCGTGTTTTTTATAGTAAGTGTATTAATTCTAAACGCAATTAGCAAATAAATTCTAAAAATAAAGTTTTTTCCATTTTTTTTCTTTTTCCAATTATTATTTTTTTTGTTCAAGGTCTTAGGTCAACAATATATAAATATTATTTTTTATTTTATTAAAAACAAATTTATATTCTTAAAAATGAGTCAAACTCAAGATTTTTTACAAGCACCTTTTACTTATCGATCGATAAACAAAAAGCAATACATTAAAAGATCTCTTACCACAATAATTCAATTAAAGTTAGAAAATTTTAGTAAATAAAAATGCTGTTATTTCACTGTTGAATATAGTAATACAAATTACTCAAGCAATATGCTTGGTCATTTGAAAAAAGAGCATGCTATGGAATTGGGATATCAGCATAAAATTTTACTAGGTTTTAGTTATATCCGAAAATTTAAATTAGTCAAATTGTTTAAGTAATTTTAATTAAAACATAATTTAAATAGAATTTAGAATTATTTAAGTTAATCTTGGAATTTAAATATTTTTTGAGTTTAAATTTAATCAAAATTTTCTTTTAGTTTAAATTTTAATCCAAATTTTATTTTGGTTTAAATTTGAATCCAAATTTTATTTTAGTTTAAATTTGAATCCAAATTTTATTTTAGTTTAAATTTGAATCCAAATTTTATTTTAGTTTAAATTTGAATCCAAATTTTATTTTAGTTTAAATTTGAATACAAATTTTATTTTAGTTTAAATTTGAATCCAAATTTAATTTTAAATTTAAATCGAAATAAATTGAATAATTTGTTCAAATCGCCAATTTGATTTACAACACTAAAATTTTAATACTTTTAAATTATTAATTGAATTTATCTAAAATTCAAGTTTCTTTTTAAACTAAAGTTAAGCTCGAATTTTAATTGTAAAAAAAGATAGTTTTCGAATTTAATTTCAAAAATAAAAATTAATCAAATATAAATTGAAATTTATCTTATATTCAAAATTTTATTCGATTATACTACTTTTTCAATAGTCTTTTCAAATTTTTTATTTATTCAAGTTTCAATTTGTGTCCAAAAACCTAATTCGATTTTATCACTAATTATCATATATTAATTAATCAACTTTATCGATATGTGAACATAAAAAAAACAAATTATATATTTTTGAAGAATTTATTTTTACAACAGAAATAAGTGTTTTTAAAAAGAAAACTAATATTTTAAAAACATAGAAAAAAAAAAGCTAAATTTTAATTAACTGGAAACAAAAACTTGGCTCACAAAAAAAATTTAAATAAATTTTGAATTTAAAACCAATTTTTTTCCATAAGACGATTTAATTTAAATTATATTAGAGATAATTCGCATAAGCTTGGTACATTGCAGGATTCGGCATCAAAGGTGGCGGCAATTGGGCACCATTTTGAGCTAGCTGAGGTGGAGTAGGCAATGTTGGCGGAATCAGTGGCGTCACAGCTTGAACATTTTTCAAATATTGGCCTTCACTGTGTCCCATTCGATCAGAAGATGGCATCAATGAACTGCTCATTTGATACCTATTCGGGTTGTATGAATTACCGTTCTGGTACTTATTTTGGTACGCATTCTGTGACGAATTGAAATGAACACCTCCTTGTTGATTGTGATAGCCATTCTCAGATTGATCATTTTCTGTCACCGAATCATCCCATCTATTTTTCTTGATCTTTTTGGCTCCACCATAGCCATTGGCGTCCTCCCTGCTATAAGACTCGTCAAAATTAGATGAAGTTCTTTTGTATGCCCCCTTAGAAGCGCCATTGTAATTATCATGACTGTTGTAATTTGGCTCTAGATTAGAAAGAAATGTTATCTATTAATAAATCACTATTTTTTTGTTTTACTTTGATATCTGTTGGGTCCATTTCGGTATCCGTAACTGTTGCCCTTGGTCAAAGCTAGAAGACTGTCGCTTACCAGCTGATTTGCTTCCCGCAGGATTTCTATCAATTTGGGCACATGCTTGGCATTATCGCTGGTAACCAGAGTGAAAGCGGTGCCAGTGTTAGAATTGCGTGCAGTGCGGCCAATGCGGTGAACATAGTCCTCGGTCTGAGTGGGATAATCGATGTTGATCACAAACTTAATGTCCGATATGTCTAAATTAAAATAAGTTAGCTTGATCAGTACTGCTGGACTTGAGTTCAAAAAAAAACTAGACACATGTACCAACAAAAGTGACACATGTGAATGTTCAATGTTTAAGCTTACGGTTTAAAAGACCCGGCACATTTAAGCAGAACATGTAAAGTCGGTGTAACAACCTCCGGTACATGTGTCTGTTTAGAACTAATTTTAATTCTGTAAACTTACTATAAGCAGTATGCCGTGTCGTTCTCTTGGTCAAGATTCTTCTATTAAAATAAAATATTACAAAAAAAAGAAAATTTTCGTTTTAAATTTTTTTAAATTCAATTTATTTGTTGAATTTGAACGGAAAAAAAATTTTTGAAAAATTTCGCTTTTTTTTGTAGCTTTATTTGGTCACTTACCTTTGACTTCCGCACTCGTGTTCACCTAATCAGTTGGGAGCATGAGTCGGAACAAGGTCTCCTAAACTTGTTTTTTGTCGATCTACTAGACAATTCAACAGAAGTTATTCAGTGTCAAAAAAATGTCCCATTTATTTTTCAAAATGGGACGTAGCTGAATTTTACAATGAAACCAAGTGGCCTTTTTCACTTTTTTTACCATTAGCCATTTTAATTTTTTTATTTAGATTTTTTTTCTTAAATTAAATTGCCAAGATTTAGATACTTGAAATTTTGAACAATAAATTTCATTATTTCATTAAGCTTTTTTATCGAAAATTTAATTGCACGAAGGTTGCAAAAAATATTCCAAATCTAAAAGAAAAATTTTCTTTCAAATTGTCCAAAATATTAAAATAAATCAATTAAGATTTATTTTTGAAAAAAAAAATAAAATTTGCCTTAATAGAAAATTTTAATTTAAAGTAAATAAAGCAAATATTTAAAATTACAAAAAAAATCTAAATTAATTAGGCAGCCATTTAATGATATTTTTTTGTGTGAAAAAAAAATTTAATTTTTCAAGGTAGACATAAATGGTAAGATATAATTCATTATTTGATTGGTTCTTTTTTGAAGAGTTATCTTTTTATTATTTTTACTTTTGAAGATTTGGTGGCACCAAGTTTGGAAAAAAAAAATTTTTTTTTTTGGTTAAATAAAATTTTAACTGTCCCATAATGAAATTAAAAGTGTCTAGTCTTTGAAAAAATTAACCTTCAAGTAAACTATGCGACTTGAACTAAATTCAATTCAGAAAAATACAAAAAAAATCTAAATTAATCAGGCAGCCATTTAATGATTTTATACAGCGTGAAATAAACAATTAATTTTATATGAAAAGGAAAATAGAATTCATTATTTGATTGATTCTTTTTCGAAGAGTAAATTTTTTCACTTTTACTTTTGATGAAAAAAAAAATTTCAAGATTAAAAAGACATTTTTTTTTCGAGTAACGAACAAAATTATAAAAATTATCAAAATTAAATTTCCGAAAAAAATTTTTATACTGAAATCAAAAGTGTATAGTCTTTTGAAAAAAAAAATTCAATGTAAATTATGAGACTTGAATAAAATTGAAATCATTAAAATTAGAAAAAAAATTTAATTTTCCATTTTCTCTTTCCAAGTAGACATAAATATAAAAATTAGTTGATTTGTATCATTTTAAGCTGCCCAAAAACAAAAAAATTTTTTTTTAAATTTTCCTAAAAATGAAAACAAATAAATTAGAAATTCATTTTTGAAAAAAAAAAGTCTGAATTAATTTTTAACCGGGGTGCGATTTTAAAATAAAAAAATCGTAATTTTTAGTTCACCAAAAATACTTTGAACATTTAAATGGCTGTAAAAATCAAAATCTAAATTTTCCATGTATTCATTGTAACGGGCCAACTAACTGGTTCCAATAAATTATTCTTCTTCTATTAAGCTAAAATTAAATTTTTTCCTCAACTTTGTGCGACCATTCTAAACATCATCAGTTGAGATTTAGCTTTGACAAAGGATAAAAGATTTGAGTGTGACGATTCAAACCATTGGAATCTTCTATTGAATTGAGCCGTACGGGCATAGACGCTGCTACTCAAATTTATGCCAGTACAAAGATCACAAGACCAAAGTAAGCTTAGTTCAATTAACTAAGAGACGAAGAGGGGGGTGGGGGGTGTTGAGGGGGTTGAGGGGTAGAAAGGCTGAGGGGGTACTTACTTAGGCCGCGCGCGGCCACATCAGTGGCGCACAAAATCGACTTTGGCTTCCTCTTAAATTCGCTAAGGACCCATTCGCGCTCTTGCTGCTTCTTGTCGCCATGAATGGCCAGACAATGGTAGCCCAGACTCTGAATAAACTTGGAGTACATCTCGACCTTTTTTTTAGTCTCGGAAAAAACAATGGCCTTGGAGTCGTGCTGGTTCATTATTTGGCCGAGGATGTCTCTGACCTTGGCCTCTTTTTCGTACTCCTGGCACACCTCAATTATCTGAAGGATATTGGGATTGGCGGCCAACTCGCCACTGCCGATGTTTATGTGCACATAATTTTTGATGAAGTCCTCGGCGAGGCGGCGCACCTCCTTGGGCCAGGTGGCCGAGAACATGGCCGTCTGTCGGTCGGGCCGTATCTGCTCGATTATTTTGCGTATCTGCGGCTCGAAGCCCATGTCGAGCATGCGGTCCGCTTCGTCCAAGACCAAAAAAGTGCACTTGCTCAGCGTGATTTGTTTGTCCTTGACAAAGTCGATGAGGCGGCCGGGCGTCGCAATGTAGATGTCGGCGCCGCGGCGCGCCTGACTGAGCTGCGAGTGCTTGGGCGAGCCGCCATAGATGACCACGTTTCGGACGCCGAGCTGCTGTCCGAAGTCGTCGGCCACCTGCTGGATCTGCATGGCGAGCTCGCGGGTCGGCGCCACCACCAGACCGACGGGCCCGGGCAGCTCGTCGCGGCCAAACGAGCGCACATAGCTCTGGTTGTTCATGATGTGAATGAGCATGGGCAGGATGAAGCCGAAGGTCTTGCCGCTGCCGGTCTGCGCGATGCCCACCATGTCCTGGCCGCTGAGCAGGCTCGGCCAGCACATGGACTGGATGGGCGTGGGCCGGTCGAACTTAAGGTCCTGGATCTTGTACAGCACGTCCCTGGGTATGTCAAGGTCGCTGAAGCTGAGCACGGGCTTGACCTGGTGGCCGCCGGTCACGCTGATGCTGTTCGAGCTCAAAAAGTTGGTGACCTCGGCGAACGGCCGGCTGTGCGCCGACGGCAGCTCGTGCACGAACTTTTTTTCGAAGTGGCGCAGCCGGTGCTCGGACCAGTTGGGCTTGGGCAGGTTTTTGATGTCGTCGAGGCCGTTCATTTGTTTTTGGCGGTTCATTTGCGAGTGGTTGGCGCCGTGGTGGTTCTCTCTGTCGGAGCGCTGCGATCGGAAATTGGTGCCCGATGACGAATAGGAGCTCCGGTAGTTGTTGGATGATGATGATGATGATCTGTTGTGCATTGTGTATGCTCGTTTCTAGTTGAGAAAAGAAAAGTAAGCTTTGTTGGAAATTTGGTTGAGAGAGCGAGATACAGAGAGATTTATAGATTTTTGGAAAGAAAGAGATCGACTAAGAAGCCATTTTGAATGAAATAGTTGAGATTGTGTACGCTCGCAATTTATAGGATTTTTTTGCTAAGATATGCGAGAAATATTCGCGTTGAAATTAGCATAAGCAAAGTTGCACGCCGCAAAAAATTTTGGCACATTTCAAGACAAAGTGATTTTGTTTGGCTTTGATGAAATTTTGTACACGCATAAAAAAATTAACATTATTTTAATATTTAAAAATGCAGTAATTTTTATTTCTGAAGAAGGATTAGCTCGGTACCAGACTTGGGCAAAAGCCATTAAGTCAAAGTCAAGTCAAGTCATATGATTCAACTTTGAAATTTTTTTATTTCTAAAAAAGTCATTTCAAAGATTTGGGTATAAAAATTGATACGAATTTAAAATAATAACGAGCAGATTCTTCGCCTGTCTTTGATTTAATTGCCATTAAAAACAAAAATTTTGTAAGCGGTTCTATAAACAAAGTTATGCTTTTGTATCCATCTTGTGTTAACGGGAGTCCAAAGACGTAGTCAATTTGCACCTTATCCATTACATCATTGATTGGTAATGGCATTGCTGGATGATCCCATACTGGTACTTTTTGATGCCTTATACAAACCATACAATTTGATATTATAATTTGTGTATCTTGATGCATTCTTTTCCAGTAGTATTTATTTTGTAAATCTTTATAAGTCTTTTCTACTCCAAAGTGACCTAACAGATGCGTTTCTTTAATTAAACCAGCTCTATCTTAAATCTTAGGTACTATTTTCCAATTTAAGTCCTCAAAATTTTTTCTATATAAGAGTTTGTCACCTTGTTAAGCGGTACGAAATATTGAGCTTTTTTTTATTTTTTCAAAATTTCGGAAAAACAGTCAATATTTACAGTTTTCGTAGCAAAAACCTAATTTTTTTTGGTCGTAGGCATCTTAGAACGAATTTACTAAAAATTACGCAATTTAATGTTATTTTACGTAATTTTACGTAAAATTACACGTTCTTTACAACTAATATTCACGTAAGATTACATATTTTAGTCGATTCTGGACCTTTTATAAAAGCACTGTACTTGGCACGTTCTTAGACGTGTATCTGAAAACTTGTCGAGATCAAATCAAATGGTCGATTAATTATTTTTTACGAATTGACACATCATCGAAAATTTGCAAACAATACTCTAATCTTAACTTCTATGGAAATGTTCTGATTCGTTGTGATTTTTTTATATATAATTTCTGCTTAATTCTTCATGAGACCAGGGCTTATGTGAAAGGTTAAGCAATACTCCTATTTACTATGAAAGTTAATTTAGAATTGACTTGAAATTGTTCTTACAACTGAGGCGGAAATTAGTTCTATTCAAAAATTATGTTAATCAAATTTTGTAAAAAAATCGTTGCATAATTCTAAAAAATCCAAAAATTTAGACAAGAAAAAGGCGATTTTTTAAAATAATTTAATTGACAGTAACTTCATTTGAAGATGGGCACTGATGAAAGATCAATAGATACAATCTCTATTCAGCCTTTACTTGACTCAAATTTATCTGATGATTTAAACAACAATAGGTTTAAAGATCGTCACAATACCCATTTAAACCAGCTAATTTCGGACCGCTTCTATTTTGTATACACTATTATGCTATTTTTTGGAATCGGCTGTCTTCTACCATGGAACGTTTTTATAACTGCAACATCAGTATTTAATCTAAAAATTAAATAAAAATAATAATAATAATAAAAATTTTTTTTTCAAGTATTTTATTGACTATAAATTAAATAGCACCAATTTGGACCCAAACTCAACCTATATCAAAGACTTTGAGTTTTACATTAGCAATATTGGACAAATTACTAATGTCCTAATGAATTTTGTAAACATTTTTATCTCATTTGGAGGGTGAATTTTTTCATAAATGTTTCTAAAATAATTTAAAAATTTTTATTTTATTAGAAATCCAAAAAATCGAATACCATATACTTTAATAGTTTGTTCATTGGTTTTACTTTACCACATTGGCTTGGCAATTGTTGATTCTTCTGAATGTAAAATTAAATAAAAAAAATATAAATTTTTTTGAATTATTAATAATCAAGGGCCTGTATTATTTTTTTATCAAGTTTGTATTACAGTGATTATTATGTTTATTTCAACTGGTATAATGAATTCGTCAGTATTTTATTTGTCATCAATTTTTCCCAAGGAATACATCAATGCAATAATTCTAGGAAATGTACATTTCTCAAAGATTGAAAAAAAAATTAAAATTTTATTTTTTTCTCACAAAGAATTGTGCCGGATGTTTTACAGCCCTGGCCAGTATTATTTCAAAAAAAAGTATTCCAAACCTCACAATTCAAAGAACCTGAATTTAATTTTATTTTATTTTTAAGTTACTAGTAACCTGAAAATTGCCGCAATTTATTATTTTTTTTCCGCATATGTAGTGGTAGTAATTGCCTTAGCAGGATACTTTGCAATGCATAGAACAGTAAGTGTCAACTGAAAAAATAGGTGCTTATTTAAATAAATTTTTAATGATTCATTTTAGACATTTTATAAATATTGTACCAAATTGGATGAAGAAAAAAAGCGGCTTAGTTTACTGGAATCAAGTGGTGCTGAGAAACCTGTTCCATATTTTAAATTGATAAGAACTACTGGCTTGTATCTTTTTTGCATTTGGCTCAACTTTTTTAGTACATTGTCCATTTTTCCAGTTTTTCAAATTGAAATAAAAAAAAATAGCCAAAATTTTATAATCAGCGATGAATTTTACTTGGACATTGTTGTTTTTTTGACCTTTAATTTTCTTGTTTTATTTGGTAATATGTTGCCACGGTTGGTCCAGAAACCGGGTCCAAAATGGATACCAGCTGCAGTTATTTCAAGAGCAGTTGCAGTATTTGTTCTTTTTTCCATTTCAAATTTTCGACCAGATGTGCCACATAGGATACCTGTCTTGATTACAAATGACTACGTGTATTGGATAATTTGCTCTGTTTCGTCCCTTTTATTTGGTTATTTTACCAGTCTGCTGATGATGTATACCCCCAATTTAGTCGAAGATGAACATAAAGGTACAGTCTCAATGATTGCTGCCTTAAGCATTACAATCGGAGTTGCATTCGGTCTTCAATTTACAAAAATACTAGAGTTTATTGTTTTAAAATAAGTTTAGGATATTAATTGTAATGCATTTTTGTAAAAATTTTAGAAGAATTTTGTGAATAAATGTTTTTTTGAAATTTAAAAAATTTTTTTTTTAATTTACAAAACAGATGCAAAAGCTATTCAGTTTAAACAAAAAATATTGAGCGATTGTATTTTTAATATTAAGTTTGAGTTATATCAAAATAATCATACTATCAAAATGTTTCAAATTTTGTACCAGATTCGGAATCCGGGTTCAAAAAAACTTCCAAAATTAAATTTTTATTATATTTAAGAAAAAAAAAATATTCTAGATAAAAAGAGAAAAATAAGCATTATTACAATAAAATCGAATCTTGTCCTTTAAAATACCCATTATCCCAAGTTTCATTAGATATTCTGAAATTAGAACAAAATGATGGGATTTGATTTATTTTGAAAAGTTTAAGCCAAAACATGACTATTTGTGGTAAAAAAAATGAAATTAAATTAAAAAATTTAAAAAAAAATTCATAATGAAATTTCATACTAAACTTACAATACAAAAAAGAAAAAAGTTAACAATTTTTCCTCTGTTTACCTTGAAAAAAATTATTTAATATTTTTTTGTCGCCTCATCGCACACACCATTTTATGAGTTAGAATATAAGCTTTCAGAATAAGTGCTCATATATATTATTCATAATAAAATTTCTGAGATATCAGTCAGAAACGAAAACAAACTTTTCTTGTTTTGAATCAAATTTTTTTTTTCGAAAATACATTGGTTCTTGCTAAAGTGAAGCGTTTCTAAAAAGCGAACATAATGGAGATTTATTCTTAAAAAAATCATTCCCATTCCATTCAGCCCCTAGTATTCCAGCCGTTTGGTTCCGTTACATTCCATTAACCAATGCCATTCCGTTCGAGTCATTACATGCCTTCCATTACATGGTTATGCTTTTTTACGAATGTGTTTCCATTCCATTTCTCTTTAAACCTGAAAAATTTAGTAAGCATGGAAATTTTGAATTGACGGAACCTTAATAAAATTCATTTATAGAAAAATTTTCTTAGCTCAAATGTAATAGATAAATTTAGATGCTTAAAAAAGAAAAAAATGCCAGCTATTTTGAAAATTTTTTTTTCAAAAAAATAAAATAAATTAAAGTTTTTATGAAATCATGCGATTAAATTGAAATAAACTTCACGGTACTAAATTTTTACGTTTTTAATTCTAGAGATGAAATTATAATACAAAATGGGCCAAACTTCGAAATGATCAGCTTGTGCTGATGGCAGATTTTAAAGATTTTTCTTTTTTGAATAATAAATTAAACGACTTTTTGATCTGTTTAGGAGAATATTGTTTTTGTCAAAAAATTGGATATTATTTATTTAAAAAAGGATTTTTTTAAACCTTTTTTTCTTTTGTGCTTTAAATTGTCGAATATTTGATTTTTTATCAAACACTTATTGGAAAAGAATATACAAATAATCAAAAAGATTCTAATAGAAATAATAATTTTTTAATAAATAAATAAGATTGAATATATAGGAAATTCTACAAAATTGTTCTTAATAGAGGATTTAAAATTTTTTAATTCAATTTCAAATCTGAATTAAAATAAATTAATTCAGAAAAGGAAAAACTTGATGTTAGCTAAATTTTTAACCTTGGCTGAAAAATAAAAATTATTTTTTAAAGATTTAGAAAATTTCACATTGAGTCATCTTAAAAGGCTTTTCATGAGAAATAACGAGGAATAATTGAGATTTTTTTATGAAGACTTTAGGTTCAATTAAGAGTTAAAAGATCAACCCTTAAAATGATGAACTTTATTTATTTTACTTTTTATCTCTTGAATTTCAAAATGAACCACAATTTGTCTTATTACACAAGTAAAAATTTCAAGAAGGAAATTTTAAATGAATGTATTCATCTTAGTGATTAGGAAATGTACCATAGCAGGGTTAATTCTGAGCTATTTGACTAACAAAAACAATTTTTATTTAATTTTTTTTTAAAATAGAATAGAATTATTTTTTAACGCTAATACTATAAATATTTTTTTTTTAATTCGGCTTCAAAAACATCATTTGGTTTTTCAATAGCTCCTATTTAATTCAATATTTAAATTTTTGAATGAAAATTTTACACTAAATTTTTAACTATTAAAATTTTAAACTTCAAATTTTAAGTTATCCGTTTTTGAATTATATTGCACTTTAAATACTTTTATTACATAAAAATCATGCAATTCATTATTTTCAATTTGAGAATTTTTTATATTAAATTTATCAATTAATTAATCTCTTTAATTTTTGATAACAAAAAAATCTATTAAATAAACAAAAAATTACTGCTTTAATTAATAAATAAAAATCAAAAGGCTTATTGGAAAACTTGAACACATGAACAGTTGATTACTTCGGAATTTGAAGTTTCAATTAAGTCCTTATCATTTCTAATTTTAAATTAAAAATAATTATAACTTCATAAAATATTGATCTCTTTGATTTTATTCAGTTAATTTCGAAATCCTGATTATTCAATTAATTTTATTTTGTTTTTTAAACATTTAAAATAAGATTTTGAATTGAATAATTCAAAATTGGCCTAAACATTTGTTTAAGCAAATTTTGAAACATCTACATAAATTTTTTTATTTATAATATTTTATTTAACTTGAGCTTCATAATTCTAGAAATCTTATCTTTGTTTTAAAAAAATGGAAAATATTGCCAAAAATTTAAAAAATGTTTTGGAAAAAATTGAGGAATCCAAAAAAGTTTCATCCAATGCTGAAGGACAAGTTCGATTAGTTGCTGTTTCGAAACTTAAGTCTATTGAACATATAATAGCAGCTTATCAAGTTGGTCAAAGACATTTTGGAGAAAACTATGTTCAAGAACTTGAAGAAAAATCACAGTCAGAAAAGCTTCAAAATTCGTGCCCTGAAATTAAATGGCATTTTATCGGCCATCTTCAAAGCAATAAAGCAAAAAAAGTTATTTGTTAGCATCTAAAAAATAAATTATAAATCATCTTTTTAATAAATAATTCAAGGTTTACCAAATATTTTTGTGATTGAAACAGTTGACTCAGTTAAATTGGCCGATATTTTAAACAACGCTTCGAAAACATCTAATAAAATCATGAATATAATGATACAAATTAATACCAGTAATGAACCACGTAAGTTCATTTGAATGTTTTTTAATTGTTGATAAATAAAACTTAAATTTAGAGAAAAGCGGGATAATTCCTTCAGAGTTAGAACAAGTTTACGCACATATTAAAAATAGCTGCCAAAACTTAAACATTTTAGGACTAATGACAATTGGTTCATATGAACAATCTACTAATGTAGATGATTTAAACACTGATTTCAAGGTATAATACAGTTGATGAATTATATTGTTTTATATTTTTTTAAATTAGAATTTAATTGAATGTAAAAATAAATTAGTCGAAAAATTTGCGATAAATCCAAATTCAATTGAACTCAGCATGGGAATGTCACATGATTTTGATCAAGCGGTAAACGATTTTTGTTTATTTATTTTTTCGATCTTGCTTCACTTTAATTTTTATTAATTAAAGGAAAAATACTGGGATTATGTACCAAATAATAGAAAAAAATTTAGATTATTTTTGATTAAAAATATTTAATTAAGAATCAGGCTAAACGTATCCTATTAAGAAGTTATTATTTTTTTAAATTAAAAATAAATTTACAAAATTTAAATTTAATATTGAGAATTTTTAGCAACAATAGAACGAGTTTTTTCTGATTATTATTAAAAATATTTTTAAAACTTAATTAAACAAGAAAATTGGTCAAAACAAAAAAATCAAAAGTCAGAGACAAAAAAGAAAATTTTTAAAACGACAATACTTTTATCTCTTTTAGATATTTTAAAAACTGAGTCAGATGTTGACAAAAGTTACAGTTCTTAGTAAAGTGATCAGGATAAATGAATGACATATTTGTTTTAATTTTTCTCGATCATAACTAAAGGAAAAAAAATTAGTATCTGAAATTTTAAATTTTATGATACAAATTTTTGTCTAAAACATTTGGTTAGATTTAGTTTTTAAATTGAATTACTGATTTAGTAATCAAAAAGTGATCGTATCTACAAATTATTTTTTACCAACTTTAAAAACATATTGAAAATATTCTTATATTTTTTTAAAAGATTTTATTTTGAAACTAAAAAAGGCTTTGTTTTCGCATTTACTAATTAATTTGTGTAATGAATATATACTTTATTATGAAAATATTTTTTACCTCATTGGTCATTTCTTGTTGAATTGATAAAAATAGAAAGTAAGGTTCCAGAAATTGAAAACTTAAGTGCTATCCGAATTTCTATTTTTTTACTTTAAATTCGTAAACTAAGTCCTTTGAAACCCTATAATTCATTTTTTTTTTGGGGAACTAAAAAAAATTTATATTATATCCAGGTGTCTAAAAAGAACTAACCCTTTAGAAAGTTGTAGGTCTTTCAGACTCAATTACTCAAAGATAAAATTGAAATCTTTTTTAGAATTATATATATTCTGAAAGAGTATAAAATTTTCTACATCCTGGTACATAGTTTTGTTTGAAAAAAAGGGTGTGCCAATTTTTATTATTGAAAAAAATCCAAAAAGAAAACTTTTTTTCAGTTTAATCGTATGTAGTCCCAAAAAAAAATGAATTTTAGGGTTTCAAAGGACGTAGTTTACGAATTTAAAGTCAAAATTAGAAATTCAGATAACACTTATGTTTTTAATTTCTGGAACCTTACATATTTATTACAAAATTATTTCCTATAATAAGGTATTTTTATAAAGACATTTATTTAAAGACAAATTAAAATTTATTTTGTTCCTAAATTAGTTTTTTCTTTATCTGAACTAGTTGCGATATTTAATTGAACCTTCAGGCCAAATTTCAATAACTTCCAATATCAAAACTAGTTCAGATAAAGAAACAACTAATGTAACTACTGTACAGTAAAATCAATTAACACCAAAGAGACGTGGCAGAAAAAGGCTACCTCGGGACGAAAATGGTAAAATTATTAGGCAAAATTATCAATAAATGTTTAAACACAGTTTTTTAAGCCTATTAAATCGAATTTTTTATTTAACTTTTACTCTTAGAATAAAGACAAAAATTAGAATAAAGGTTAATTTTTTTTAATTTCGAATTTAACTCCACAATCTTTGAGTTTATTCCATAAGAAATTCGAAATTATTCTAAGAAAAAAAGCAAACTTTTGCGCTAATTCTTAGTTTAAAGTCAGGAGTCAAGGCTTATTGAAGGAGCTTAAGCTCGGTACAGTTAACAAATAAATAAATAATAATTATTCTAAAAAAATAAATAATTTTATAACATGGCTTTGATAGTATTAGTTCCATATAGAATAAACCCAAATTTTGACAGTATTCCAAGAGTAGTGGTCACGAGTTTACGACCTTGATTTCAGAAAAAAAAATTAAATATTAGTCATTTAAAAAAAAATCATAATTTTGTAATTGATTATTAAAATTTAATTAAAATTTAATTTTTTAAGGTAAAAATGGGAAGTACAAATGTGCGTGTTGGCAGTTTGATATTCGGAAGTCGATAAAAACTTAAAATCAAAATCAAAGACATTTTATCGGGCATTTAAATCTAAAAATTTCAATCGATTTACTTAATGCTAGTGAATGCATTCTTTGATTTGAAAATTATAATTTTGTCGTTTATTGTCCTCAAAATTTAAAAAAAAACAAAATAATTTTTTCTTTTTTTGATTCTCTTTCGTAGAAATTCCACGTATACAATTTAAAAACATTATAAATATTTTTATTTTTTTAAAGAAAAAATAAAATCAGTTATTTTTTGGATAGAGATTTTTTTAAGTCGATTTTAATAAGAAATTAAATTAAAGGAAGAAAATGTGACACATGTTTAGATGGTTAAATTACGAAAAATTTTTGCCTAAAATTTTGTTTATTTTACTTTGATCATTTGACTAATAATGGGAAATTAAAATATGGCAAATACTAATTTTTGTTGAAGATTTAAGAAAACATAGATTTCTTAGGCCTTTTTAATGCTTGATTTGTCTACAATAGAGAATTTATCTTTTGTAGATACACAATCAGTTTATGACAACTTGATCGCGTAACCTGAGTTTTTGCAAAATTAATATTTAGAAAAAAAAATTTTACTTAAAAAAATGGAAAAAATTCAAAGCTTGATTTAATAAAAAATTTTATCTTTCGTGTACAGATTGGCCTTGTCATTAGTCTTTCTGATTTTTTCTACTTGTTTTATTTTAAAATAATTTTTCACATGGTTGATTAGACCAAAATTTTCAAGATACTTGTTCAAAATTTATTTAATTCAGCTGAATACCTCAAAAGTTTTATCACTTTATTATATTTACGATAAGAACAAATATAATTAAAACCATAAGTTCTAAATTTGTCTATTTTATTTTTCACATTTTTTAAGATTCATTTCTAAAGCTTTAACATGAATAAGAGTTTAGTCATTAAAAAATTTCTGTCTTTGAACAAAATTTTGGCTGGAAATTCTTTGAACTTGGTAAAATTTTCTGCACCAGCACTCATAATCCAACCGAAACGCTGGTTTAGATTGGAAAATGGCAAGAACACGTTGAGCGTGGAAGAAGTAAGCTTTTAAATCTAAAATTTGAGATTTAAAAAAAAATTTCTCAAAAGCAAATTCAGGAGCAAAAAAAGAGAAATGAAGAAGTCCAAGATATGACCGAGTTAATTCGGGACTTTTTGGACCCTGCTGAATTTTTTAAATCTGTTCAGACCATAAGTGAAATTGACTATTTTTGCGGCGTACCTGACTCATTGCTCAAAGGTGACTTTTAAATTAAATTTTAATAGCTAATTTTTAATTTAAAAATAAAGATTTTTGTGCTTATATTTCCACTCATGTGAAGAAAGATAAACACATAATTACTTCAAATGAAGGCGCCGCAATCGCAATGGCTGCTGGTTATCACTTAGCAACTGGAAAAAATCCAATGGTTTACCTGCAAAACTCTGGTCTGGGCAATATTGTAAATCCCGTCATGTCTTTGGCCGTGCCAGCGGTTTACAGCATTCCAATGCTGCTTTTAATAGGTTGGCGCGGAGAGCCCGGCAAAAGAGACGAGCCTCAGCACAGAGTACAGGGTCAATCGACGCCTGGAATTTTGGCTGCTCTCGGCATACCATTTCAAACTTTGCCAGATTATCAAGAGGGCGCAGAACAAGCTTTACTCACAGCCAAACAGTACATGAAAAATGCCAAAGGTCCCTATTGCTTACTGGTTCGTAGGCAAACATTTTTACCATTTAAATTTCAAAGATCGCCACCAAAATAGTAATAAATGCACATCGGGTTAAATAATTTTTTAATTTGATTTAATTAAGTAAATTTAACAGAGAGGATGCTTTGAAAATAGTGGTAGATGAACTTTCCGAACGTGATATTGTGGTAGGCACAACTGGAATGTTGTCTCGCGAGTTGTTTGAATACAGAGAAATCAAGAAACAAGGCCATGAGAAGGATTTTTTGACTGTGGGAAGTATGGGTCATTCTTCAGCAATAGCTTTGGGTATTGCCATGAACAAAAGCAAAAGAGAGGTAGAAAAATTGAGTTCTGCACAGACTTGAGCAAAAGTCAGAAAAAAAAGTCATTTTTTAGGCCTTTTCACGTTTGATGCCTATTTATCAGAAAAAAATCAGAAAAAAAAAATTCCAAGTCAAGGCTTGACTTGGAATTTTTTTTTTCTGAAAAAAGTCATTTCAAAGACTTTGAAATAAAAATGGCCGCCTAAATAACTACATGGAATGACAAAAGACTTATTTTTAAATAATAATTTTTCAGGTCAAGTCAAAAGACTTTTTAAAAAAAAAAATTTAAAGTTAAGTCTTTTGACTTGACTTTGACTTTATGACTTTTAAGCAACTCTGGTTCTGCATGTTCATGATGTTTTTAATTTTTTGTATTAGGTATTTTGTCTTGATGGCGATGGGTCAGTTTTGATGCATATGGGAACTATGGCAACAATCGGACAAAATGAAACAGAAAATTTTAAACACATCATTTTTAACAACGGGGCTCATGACTCGGTCGGCGGACAACCAACTGATGCCGAGAGTGACACTTTTTCTTTTGCCAAGATAGCACTCGGATGTGGTTATAAAGATGCATTTACAGTTGACTCTGAAGAGGAAATTAAAATTGGCATCAAACGTGTTAAAAGTTCCAAAGGTCCAATTTTAATGGAGGTTAAATGTAATCCGGGTCATCGCAAAAATTTAGGTAGACCCACTCGCAAACCAATTGAGAACAAGTCTGATTTCATGCATTTTTTGGCTATTAATTAAATTCAAATGAGCATTTTTTATCATTCATTTTATAAGCTTTAGGCTCTCAGTTTTTTAGATTTTTTCTAAAAGTTTATAATAGATAATTATTTAAAAGATTTATTTAGATGATTTAATTAAAAATAAATAAATTTTCGATTGGTTTTTGTTCAATAAATTATTTTTAAAAGTAATAAAAATTCAATTTCCTGATTGTTCATCAAGAACTTGAAATTCCTGTTTCATAATTACAATCAATAACTAAAAAAATGTGGTTCACGCCAAAAATTCCAGAGACTAAAAAAAGAAAAAAATAGAACAGACTAAAAAGAAAATAAATTCTTTTCATAGAAACAATTGAAATTTATTATAATAAATAAATAGGAAAATAATTTCAAAGTAATAAAATTAATAGCACCTTAAAATACATTCATGCTATAAAACATATTTCTATAATTTGAAAAAAACCCTAGATTTAATAAAATTTGTTATAGTTTTATTTTTTTTGGTAATTAAAAGAGAATAAATCTTTGGCTTAATATCCCTAAAAAATAAAAAAAAATTCACTTTTAAATGCAGTTATTCCCATCGTTATCATAAGTGTTTGACTTAAAAAAAGTTAACTCTTAATAATTTTGCTAAAAACTTGTTATTTAACTTTCTCTTTTGATCGAACGCCCGACACTTTTACAACAAAATTTTACAATTTTGCTAAAGAAAAAACTTGAGCCAAAATTTTTTTGATTTATTAAAGTGGTTCTTGGGAGTTCAAAAAGAGCTTCAAAAACTTTTGTTACTTCTAAAAGCTTTTTTTATAAACTTGAAGAACTATAATATAATCAAAACCAGTCAATTGGTTTGCAAATTTTCAAACCGTTTAAATATTTTCAAACTATTTATCACTTCGTTATGACTAATTTTTTGATAGCTAGCTAAATTTTTGATTGAAAAATTTATTTAAAATTTGCCAACTCAAGGCAAATTGAAGTTTCAGATCAAATTTTAAGATCAAAACGATCATTTAAAATTTCAAAACTTAATTAATTTAATGATTTTGATAATTTTTAAGAAATAAATACTAAACATTACTAGACATGTTATGTCTAATAATAGTTCATTATCAAATAAACATCAAAATGATTGATCTCTTATTTATTTAACAAAAACAATCAATAATTTAAATAATTCAGGTTAAGTTAATTCAAAAATTCAAATTTATAACTTTTATATCCATTCATTCAAACTGAAATAATTTTATTTTTCCACTTAAATAAATTTAAAATTTAAAAACAGTGAATTTTTTTGTCTTTAAAATTAAATTTTTATTAAAATCAATTAAAATATTTAAACCTATTAGAGTTCAATAAAAAGGAACATTTTAAAATTTTAAAAATGAAAATAAACTTGACATGTCATGTCAAGTAATTGCTTTGGAAAAAATTTATTAAGAAAAAATTAAGAAAATTTTTCTCTATTCTTAAAAAAAATATTTCAATTTATATTTTGATCTTTTGATCTTGGTCTTAAACTTCAATTTGCCCAACTCAATTGAATCTATCCATATGTTTCTGTTCCGTACCAATAGCACCGATCTTTCAGAGTTTGGAAAAATATTAAGGTTTGAATCCATAACTGATCGTTTCTCTGATTTAAATGAAAATTATATTAATAAAAATCTTAAATATGATTGGTAGATGAATACAACCGAGGTTTTACATCTAGATTTGTGAGTATATTGACTCCCTTATGTGGTTGCTTCTTAGTTATTCACAATTTTTTTGATACTTAAAATTGATTTTTAATTTTAGATTTTTTTTCTTTAATTTTGACTTTGGTATCAATTTAAAAAAACTAAGTTTCTATTTTTTTTGTTCATTATATGTTTATTTAGTCTAAATTTTGTTTATAAAAAGATTTTAAAATCATACATCTGGCTGAAGGAGCCCTGTTTGTAGCCTTTCTTTAAAAAGAAATAAACTATTAAAACAAAAAAAAAACGATGAAAAATCGAATTGAGTCATTTTAGGAGAAAAAACATATTTTGGAGATGGACTTAAAAGCTAGGGTATCTCATTTTGCTCTTTACTCCACTTTTTAGCGAACCTACGATCTACCATTTTTGCGGAAATAAATAACCATTGACATAATCTTTTATTAATTTTAAAAATTCACTCGTTCTTATTCCAGATTAATTAAAAAAATTTAAAATATAAAAATGTACAATAAATTATATTTTTCCCATCTTGCTAAGAATACAGTTTTTTCGAAAAACTAGTAAATATTTCATAATTATAAGAAATTGTCTCTAGTCTAATATTTAAACTTGATTTGCTCTTCTTTTTAAAATCAAATTTTATACATACTAATAATAAAAATTAAATAAAATTATGGAAATAATATTCCTAGGAACTGCATCAAACAACCCTACACCAGTGCGGAATGTTTCTGCCACATGCCTTCGATACGGTACGTTTTCGTTGATTCTTTATCTAAGAATAAATTAATAGCTGAAACTTAAATAAAAGAAGGTGATGTTTGGTTATTTGACGCCGGAGAAGGAACTCAAATCCAATTTATGAAATCAACTGTGAAACCAGGAAAGGTTACCAAAATATTTGTGACACACTTGCATGGTGATCATATTTTTGGTTTGCCAGGATTGATGTGCACTATCGGACAAAACATTGTTGAGAGCAAAAAACTTGAAATATATGGACCAGTTGGGCTCAGAAGATTCTTAAGGACCTCTCTTGAATTATCGCGTTCTTTAGTTACTTATCCATACATTGTTCATGAATTACTTCCGATTGATGAACAAATACCAGACGAAATTAAAGTAAACAAATTTTTTTTGGAATATAATTTTAAAAAAGGTTAAAAAGAAATGGAAAATTGTTGAAAATGATGACTCATATTTGCATCCAAGTGAGATTCTAGGAACACAAATATCCATCAACAAAAATGGCTATTGGAAATTGTAAATTTTCTAATTTACAATTGCAAAATTAGAATTAATTTATAAAATTTATTTATTATTTTTGAACAGGCATGAAACTGATAATATAAGTGTCAGGGCTATTTGGATTAGACACAGGGTAGCAACTTTTGGTTTTGTAATCGAGCAAAAATCACAACAAGGAAGCTTGAATGTCGAAGCATTGAAGGCTGCTGGATTGACTCCAGGACCTTTGTACAAAAAAATAAAATCAGGAGAAAACATCAAGTTGGAAAATGGAAAAATAGTATATTTTTCAGATATTCTATTTTTAAAATTGATTATTTTTTTAAGCTAGAGGCTAGTAATTTTATTGGGCCATCAAAACCAGGTAAAAAAATCACAATTTTAGGAGATTGCTATGATGTTCCAGATGCAAGCACTGAAATTGCCAAAAATAGCGATCTTTTAGTTCATGAATGCACTCTTGAAGATAGTTTTAAAGAAAAAGCTATTTCTAATGGACATTCTACTCCCAGCATGGCTGCAGAGGTGGCTAATCGGACAAATGCAAAATGTCTGATATTAAACCATTTTAGTCAACGATATAAGCCATTGAGTTATTTTGTTGAAAAAAATATTAATCCAGAAAATGTTGAATCTGACGGGGAAATAGATTGGGTACAGAAATTGGTAAATGAAGCTAAAAGCTGTTTTAAAGGAAATTGCATGGCTGCAGAAGACCTTTTTTCATATAAAATTTAAATTTTGTCAATAAAGAAATTCTCAATAACTTAATTGTTTTTATTTGAAAAAAGGAGTTAAATGGGTGTTTTTTTAAAAGTGAGTAGGAATTTTAATTATAAAATCACTTAGAAAAATGTTACTAAAAAGTGGAAAGTTTAAATTTTAATTTCTTTAAACGTAATAACTGTATTTAAAGCAATAAATGAATCAGAAATATTTTGAATGTTAAATTTTTTAAAATCTTTATCAAATATATAAGAAAACAAAATTTATTTATTTTTCCTTCAATCAATATCGAAAATACTTTAGTTGATTCCAGTTTTCAAAAAATGCATTATTTTAATGCAATTAAAAATCTTTGTTTTTCAATTTCCGAAATGGTAAGTTAATGAAATTGATTTTAGTCATTATAAAATAAATGTATTTCGCCTGAAAAATTTAAATGCTTTTTTAGATATTAAATTTATGAGTTCATACCCAGAAGCTTTCTTAGCGTATATTAAAACATATTGGCGAATGCTCAATCTCTTTTAAAAAGACAATTTACTGAAAGTTATTTACATTTTTTCAAATCATTATAAGTTTATCATTTTATCAAATTTTTAATTACAAATTAAAAAAAAGTATAATATTAGAATTTAGATCGATGAAAAAATCTTTTAAAAAAAAAAAAAAAGTTCAAAATATTTTTTAGACCTAATTTATTAATAAAAAGTCATTTAAATAAAATTTAATTAAAGAAAAGGTGGTTAGTTTACAGTTTGGACTTAAAGCATCTGTGAAAATTTATGTTTACGATATTTTTATTTTTAAATAGAAAGATTCTAATTTTAATCAAAAAAATGATCTTTTGCAAGTCATTTTTAAAATTAATTTAAATAGAATAAATTTTTAAAAAATCTTTTAGAATGAGCCAACATAGAGTTGCTACTCCATCAAAAAGAGTATCACCATTACCAATTTCCAAGAAGGAAAAGGTTTTTTTGGACCCTGAAAATCAAAAAAAATGGGAAGAACACGAAGTCCAAGAACTCTTAAAGAAATGCGTTAAAGAATGGTGTGAAAACACAAGTAGTCATGGATTTTCAAACATGATCAGAACTGACAGTTGGATCATCAGAAGCGTATGGTTAATATTAGTCCTTCTTTTCATCGGATACTGCAGTTATAGTAATAGAAAAATTATATTTGATTGTCTTAAAAAATTAATTTTTCTTAAAAAAGCTGTGGTTACCATTATTTTGGCTTATTTCAAATATGAAGTTGTGGTAAGCTACAAAATAGTTTCAGATTCACCATCGCCATTTCCTGCCATCACCATTTGCAATTTGAACCCCTTTGACGTTGGTACTGATGAGTATACAGGAACTTATTTGCAAAATGCTTTGATCAATAATTCAATTAATCCATTTGTAAAGTTATCAACAAACGACACTGCAGTTTTAAAGGTTGATGAGATAAGAAGTATTATAAAAGCCCATGCAACAGCTGATAAAAATTTAACCTCTGATGATCTAAAAAAAAAAGGTTTCACAATTGATACAATATTAATCAGTTGTTTTTACAATAATGTAAGATGCTCTTTGGAAAAGTTCCACTGGTTTAGAGACAATGACTTTGGAAATTGCTATACTTTTAATGATTTATTTGATGGCAATAACCAAAGAATAGATAGCTTGAAAACAAGCAAATCAGGTCCCGAAAATGGTTTGAAAATGGAAATATTTGTAGGAGTTTCTGGACAACAAGATGTTTTCTCAATTAAAAAAGGAATTAAAGTGGTAATTCATGAACGAGGTGTAAGACCTATTCTTAAATATGATGGTATTGAAGTATCCACTGGAGTAGCTGCAAATATTGTTGTGTCGAGAACAAATTTTTCCAAGCAGCCTTTACCTTATAGTTCTTGCAGAAAAGATCCTGAAAATTTACTCTCTACTGATTCTGATTATCACAAATACACACTTTCTATATCAAGATATTATCAAAAACTTTGCTATGAAATATGCCTGCAGTATGAACAAATAGTTCCCAATTGCCAGTGTGCTGATCCAAGTATTCCAATAGTTGATTCCAATTTAACAATTTGTAGCAATACAAGAAGTTTAAACTGTGTAAAAGTACAGAGAGATTCTTTTGATTTAAGCAAAAATATTGATGAAGTTTGTGGTAGATTTTGTCCAGATAGTTGTGACCAAATGATTTACTCAACAAGTATTAGTCAATCAAGCTATCCTACTGATTACTATGCTTTGATTTTAAGCGGACAAAGTAATCTAATTTCTAAATTTTATCCGCCAGTATCATTCAGCCCATTAGATACCCAACAAACTACTACAGTAGCTTCAAAAATAGCCATTCAATCTGATTCTACAACTGCTAATAGTTTTACATCAAACACTACAGAAAGTAATGAAAGGCCTCCTGGAAAATCAGATCTCGTTTCCTCAGTCGCTATGATTTCAATATTTTACGATGAACTGCGATATACTTTTATTGAAGAATCGCCAGCATTGAATTTTGAAACACTTTTGGGTTTAATGGGTGGACAATTTGGTTTATTCATGGGAGCCAGTTTTTTGAGCTTTGCAGAAATACTGGAGATGGTTATAAATTTGATCAGAGCTTGTGCCAAATACAAAAGTCAAAAAAAATTACTCAAATCGAAGTTTCAGCAAAATTAAAATTATTTACTCAAAATGTTTAATTTAATAATTTTCGCTTGAATTGAACCTAAAAAAAATTATAATTTTAATTATGTGACATTAGGATAAAAATTACATGAGTCCAGATGGTCAATTAAAAAAACTTTATAATTTGGCTACAAAATAATGAATCAAAATTTTTTTCATAGATAAAAAAAACCTAAAATTTTAAAACAATTTTGTTTATTTTTTTCAAGATTAAAAATGCAATTACGAAGATATAATTTCGATGAAATTTTTTAGCTACAATAAAATTTTTAGAATGCTTTTTAATTTTGAATTTTATCAATTTTACTTTTTATATTTTTAAAATTTTTAAATTCTTTTACATTTAGAATTTAATTTTTATTTTTATTTTAGATTGGTTTGATAGAAAAAAAACAGAAAAAAATGTTATGATTGTCAGAAAAAAAGGTATATTTCGACAAATTACAGTTTATAATTTATTTGAATGATTTTTACACCAGGTTTCTAAAAACTTTCATTACCAAAAGCCTCAAACCGACCTTTTGAGTTGAGTGAGGGATATTTTGGACCAGGATTTATTCCTTTTTCATGAACCAATAACGAACATTCGGATTTCAGTTACCTAAAAAAAAAATTCCAGTTCAAATGAATGGTAGTGATTGTGGAGTATTTATGTGTAAATTTGGTGAGATTTTATCTAAAAGGTAAAAGAATTTTTTGTTTTAAGCAAATACATTTACTTTTATCATCGTTATATTTTACGCTCAATTTAAAAAATATTGTTAATTAGTTAATTTGTATATTAGACTTTATTAACTAAAAGTTATAGTAACTTTTTAAAATTCTTATTTGCGTCTAACATTTTTTTTCAATTAATAGTTTTTTATTTTAATTAATTTCAATTTATTTTTGTCAATTTATAAATTTATCTATTTCAATAAATTTTTACTTCATATTTTTAATTAATTCCGAATTTTGGCGGGCGGATTTTGAATTTAATAAAAAGACTTTTTATAAATAATTAATCAAAAATAAATTTTTAAATATCATTCAAAAAACGGACTTATTAATTATTTTATTTATTTGTTAACTGTACCGAGCTTAAGGGTTATTGCTAAAACACGGACCTCCAGTTTTTAAATAAAACACGGACCCATACTTATCTCCCCCATTAAGACTATGCCATTTATCCCCCACCATTTTTCTCATACATAATTTTAC
>QEOQ01000552.1:6917-21726 GCA_010279815.1 Brachionus plicatilis
ATTTTGGTGTATTTTTTATAAAAAAATGATAAAATTTGACCAAGTTATGGCTTAAAAACCTAATATACCCTTAAAAACTTCCGAAGGCTATAATTCATAAAATAATTACCTAGGACAAAAAATACACATATATTTGGAATCAGCGCATCAAGATCTACAAGAATCACTATAGAAAAGTTAAAAAATGTGAAAAGTCCTATTTTAGACCTGATTGCCCCATATCCTTTATTTTTTTTAAGATACAAAAATGTAAGATTAACGTAATCATCCGAATTGAGTGACATGTCTTTAAAATATTTTGGTGACATGCTGTTATAACATGTAAAAGATTCTATAGTGACATGTCAATAAAAAATTCAATGACATGTCAGTAAATTCGGATAATTACGTTATTATGATTAGCTTTTTAAACATAATAATTATTGTAATCAAAATAGGAAATTAGAAAAAAATTAAACTTTAATAAAGAAAAATTTTCTTACTTGTCAAAAATAATTTAATAATGTTTGTTTTAAAACAATAAAAACTAAATATTCTACGTTTGATATTATTTTTGATACTAAATTTTAATGTAATACGATTGCAAAAGTAACTCCAATACATTTTTTAAAAATTGTTAATTCAATAAATTTTAAAATTCAATTGCGATGTTAACAATTGAAACATCGCAATTTTCCCATGTTCAATTTAAAAATTTAATTTTAATTAAAATTTTAAATTAAAAAAAACAACTTTTCCTTTTATGTTGATTTTTTACAATTTTTCACCATTTTTTATAAATGTATCTCTGCATTATTTCTATTAAGAAATAAAAATTTATTTAATAGTTTTAGTTTGATTTGATCATTTCAAAATTTTTGAGCATCAAATTTGATCATGAACTTTAAATTGCCATTATTTTTTAGTGTTTGAATTTATTTTTTAGCCTAGATTTAAAATTTTAACTTAGTCGTTAGGAATGAGACTAAATTCTAGATTAAAATGGCAATGTACCATCTCTTTAAGTTATTGTTAGTATTAAAATCATAATTTTTTCATAATTCATCTTCAACTAGCTAACAATTACGAATTGAAACTTAAATTTTTTTGCCCTATTATTATTAAAAGAAAAGAAAAAATTAAAAGTTTTTTAGTTTAGTTGTTCAAATTCTTGAAGTATCATTTTAAATTTTGAGAAGAAAAAAATAACAGAATCAAAATGAAAAAACCTGACTTTTTTTCTCAAAACCTAAAATTAATCGATCTTCGACAGATACTCTAAAATTTGGTGGAAAATTTACAAGACTGTAAATTGTGAACAGAATCAAATGAAAATTTAATTGAAGGTTAGGAAGTGTTTTTTAATCAAAAAATCTGCATAAAGCTGTTTATTTTATTAGAAAAATTAATTTTATTAAAAATTCAATAACAGCATGGCTCAAATTAGATATATAGCCACTCGAAACTGTGCCGGAGTCCTAAAAATTTAAGGTTCACGAAATTCAAAACTTTAGTGCTATCTGAATTTCACATTTTTGACTCAAAATTCGTAATCTACGCCCTCGAAAACCCCAAAAAAAAAATTTTTTTGAAGGGGGCAAAAAAAAAATGGGTGTGGCGGTTTTTGTTGGCTAAAAAAAGGAAAAAAATGTGTTTTTTCTGGTTTAAATCGTATCTCCTCCGAGGGATTAATTATAAACCGATTTATTTTATTTTTTTTAAATCTAGACAAAATTCTGAACAAATCTATGGTTTTAATTTTTTATTTTATTGCTTTATTTTTCTTAAAAAATCTCTTTAAATCATGTGATTTTTAACAAATTTGTCAAATTTGTATTCTTTTAATAGAATTTTTAGATTAAACTAAAGAATTCGATATTTTTAGGTGCTCAACTACTGTTTTTTTCGATTTTCCTGAAAAATATGCTTTTAGAACCTGACCGTATGTCGCACCATTATTGTATCCTACTAAACACCGCCAAAATCGTCTAATTAATTTTTTATGAAAGCTCAGAACCCTAATACTTTTCTTTTGCTTCGGCTAAAACTTCCATCATTCTTGGAAATGTCTGATTTGTTCTTGCTCTAATATGCTGTTTTAAATAACACCAAAGACCTTCTATAGGATTGAGCTCAAGATGAAATTTAGACGAAAAAACAACTTTATGTCCATATTTTATGGCTAATTTCTCAAGATTGCTTTCAGTGTGAAAAGCTGGATGCTTAGATAAAAAATGTTTCGATTTTGGCGGTGTTTAGTAGGATACAATAATGGTGCGACATACGGTCAGGTTCTAAAAGCATATTTTTCAGGAAAATCGAAAAAAACAGTTATTTTGATTAAATAAAAATTTTTATGCCATTTTGATAAAAAAACGGTGTGCTTTTTTATGCTATTTTGATTAATGCTTTTTTAATCTAGTCCCCCCCGGAGCCTATCTCAAAAATTATTTTTCAAATTAATAAAATCGAATTCTATAAGAAAATTGAAAAAATCAAAGATTTTCATTATCACCTATTTTTAGAGCTATTATCTTATTATTATCCTTTTGGTTTTAAAAAAGCAAACTAAGCTTGTTTTAAATATAATGGTGACATTTTTTTAAAGCTAACAAAACTCACACTTTCCTTCAGTAGGAAAAAAATTCAAGGTATCGAAACTCTTTTTAACTTTTAAAATATTCTTTTAATTTCTGGCTCTTGTTGACCTTGAATAGCTGAATTAAGTCACCACTTTGTCCTTTATAACTGAAAATAAATTTATTAATTTCAGTTTATTAATTATTAATATGATTATTAATTTTTGGTTGATGAAATAAAACATTGTTGTAGTTCACGGTTAAACTTAATAAAAATATTGTCAAAAAAAAATGGAGTCTTAACTATTACACACTAGGAAGTCTATAAAAATCCTTAATCGGATCTATAATTTATTACTCTTTTCCGTGTCTGAATTCATTTCAGAGACGAACATTAAAAAAATTCAAGTCTTACAAAACTAAAATATGATATTCCTTCCAATATTGTGCATCATGAGGCCCTTAATAAACTTAAACTCTTAACTGTCTCGAATCGACTTTTTGAATCTTCTTTCTTTCCTGAACTGATCAATACTTAAACATTTTGCGTCTGTCATTACTTACAATTTGTCTATTTTAATTGTCTTTTATATTATATTTAACTCATTTTACTTTTATCTTATTTTTTCTTTACATTTTTGTTTTATTTTTTTTAATCTGAAGCTTGGCACAAATAAAACAAATAAATAAATAATAATTAATTTTCAGTTATATAAACCATCATTATTCTTGTCCTTTTCATACTGGAATTCAACCACTGCTTTATGATTTTAATCAGAAAATTTTTTTTTTCTTGTATTAAATTAGAACTTGACCTGTGAAATTAAAAAATTGTTTTCAATTTTTTTTCATTTTATTATTTTTAGCTTAAAAATTTATTATAAAATAGAATATATTTATTAACAATTTTCATTATATTCGTTTTTCGGTTATTTCTTCAATTGAAATCATCTTTATTTTCATGAATTGATACCCAGCTTAAAATATTATAAAAAAAATAACCAAAAAAAAAAGTTGAAAAAAAGCTTATTTTCAATAATGGAAAATCTTGAAGGCAAGAATTTGAAATTAAATCAATTATCAAAAAAAAAGTTGAGACAAAAAACAGACAAAAAAAACAATAACAATAAAATAACTGCATTTGGCTTAGAGATTATTCAAGCGTAAATGTGGCGGCCTCTTTTGAATGACCGGTGAAGGCTGTGAACGATTTATCAAAATACCATTTGAGTTAATAGCCGGTGTTTGTATTCTAAGGCCAACTTGAGGATACTGGAAATTCGGCAGTCGATTTTCGAAGTTTGATGCAACTGGTTGCTGGCCTGGCCGAGTGTTCATCGGTATAGGATTGAATGTGTCAAAAGAAATGTCTTTGTAAAACGATTCGTCCTCGTCATCTAAAAACTCAGTCATTAGATTTTCTGTTAAATTTTAAATTTTTAATTAACTAAGCTAGTTAAGTTTTAAGCAAAAAGTACCATTAAAATGGGGATTTATGTTTTTGACATTTGCAAGTTGATTCAGATTGGAAGATGCAGATTTATGGCTGGCATTCAAATAAATGTTGTTCGCTTGGACTGAAGATGGAGCGCTTGTCACATCCATTGCACTACTGGAACTATTCAAATGTAAGTGACTAAATTTGCTTATTTCTGCATTAGCACCATTAAGCTTCAAATTATTGTTGATTCCATTTATCAGATCAGCTGTCTTATCGACTCGGCTGAAGTCTATGCCCTCTAGTGTGTCATCATTACTTCGGTCTGTAAAAGAATAAAATTTAAATTGATTTTTTTTCAAAACAATTTTTTAAATCTTCACCATTTTCCATAAACATGTTCATATTACTATTTACCAATGAATTTTGATGGTGTTGCTTAAAGCTAAACCTGAAATTAAAATACAATTTAAAAATCTGATAAATTTCATCAAATGATAACTGATTAATTAGGGAAAATTAAAATTAAAACATAAGCCTTTTTCAAAAAAAAAATGGCAAGATATTTTAGTATGAGAAATATTTTACCTTATTGATCATATTTTATTGAAATAAATTTTTTCAATTAAATAAAATATTTTGTAAGCCAAGCAAATAAATTTAAAATTTTTAATTATTTTAAAAATAGTTTTTTTAGCATTAAAAATTGTAATGAAAATTAAAATTCTTTTTTAATAAAAACTTAAATAAAAATGTCTGTAAAAAGCTCCTTATTATTGATATAAATTTTGAATTTTATTTTATTCAAGGTAAAAAAATTCTCTTAATAAAAAAATTTTGCCAAATATTTTGGTTAAAAATTTTTCTTGTTGTAAGCATGTTGAGCAATCTAAAGCAAATGACATGTTACAAGATTAAAGCGAGCGATCGTAGCTAAAAATGACTAAATTTTTGTTAATATTTTATTAGAAAAATATTAAGATAAATTAATTAAACAAAAACTCAATTCTTTGGCTCGAATTTCACAATAATTGGACACGGAACCAAACAAATGAGCTTTTGGAAATGAAAAGTTTTTTTGCTTTAAATGAAAACATTTTTAGAGCTTGACAAAGTTTAAACAAAAAATTAGTGAAATTATTCGAAAAAAAATGTTTAAATGTTCTTACGCCATTGAAATTTGCGGAGATGGCACTTTTCGCGGAGATCTTATTTCCTTATTTTTAGTCCAAGAATCTGAATACAACTCGTTTAGAACAGATGGCGCAACGTATGTAAATCCCTGAATTAAAATTTAAAAAAAAAAATTTTTATTGAATTTTTTTCTTTAAAAAAACTTACCAAAAAAACTTGGTTAAGGCTTTCGCTTAGATTAGAATCTACAGGCGAATCTATAGGCGCCTGTTTGGTAAATTTAGAATCGAATTGACTCACGTCATCTTCACTTTTTAAAGTGGGTCTGTACGGTGGTTCATAGGTGCGATTATACACCTGTTCCCAGCAATATTTGGCAAAAAATGGATGATTCTATTTTTATTCAGTTAAATTTCGAAAAAAATTTTAGCAAATTTTTAATTTACTTTTATTGATACGGCATCATCAATATAGCCTAGTCTTTGGTTGGGCTTTTTTTTCAGCATCTAAATAAATTCATACATTTTTTGTTCTTTTTTAATCTTGTATTTTAGCAGAATACTTTTTTAATTAAATCTTTGGCTTCATTAGTTAGATATGGCGGAATCAACAGTTTTCCATTTATTATTTTATCTATTGTTTTTTTTCTATTTTCGGCAGTAAAAGGAGGCTAAAAATCAAATTTAATTTAAAAGCTATTTGGAGCATTTTTTAGGTCTACAGATCCAGTCAGCATGTCAAACATGAGTGCTCCAAAAGACCACCAGTCAACCGATTTATCGTGACCAAGTCGGAGCAAGATTTCCGGTGCCATGTATTCAATGGTGCCGCAGAAAGTGTGTGTTTGAGCGCCTTCAAAAATCGACTCTTTGCACAGGCCGAAATCTGTGAGCTTTATGTGACCATTGGCGTCTAAAAGTATATTTTCGGGCTTCAGGTCCCGGTAGATTATTCCCTCTGAATGCAGGTGCTCCAGAGCGAGCAAAATTTCGGTCAAGTAAAAGCTGGCCATGTCTTCCATGAAAATGCCCTCGCGCTCCAACTGCATGAACAGCTCCCCTCCGCTTAGATACTCCAGTATTAAGTACAATTTGCCATCTGTTTGAAACGCGTAGATCAAGTCAACCACAAACGGGTTCTTGACACATTCGAGAATGTTGCGCTCGGCTTTTGTGTGGGCAGTATCTTTTGCGTTGCGGGCGATAGTGGCCTTTTTGAGCACTTTCATGGCATACAATTTGTGTTTATCAGCACCAGTGCGTTTTTTTACCTGAAAAACTTTGCCATATCCGCCTTTGCCAAGCACTTTGAGCAAATCGAAGTCAACTGGGCCCACTTTGACGCCCGGATTCACTGTGTTCTCATTTATATTCAACTCTTCCTTTATTTCATCTTGACCTGACTCATTGAAAACTTGATTTCTAGTCTCATACGTGATATTGTCATCATCGCTTTCTATGTCAGCTTGGTCATTTGCTCCACATTCCAGCGGAAATGTTAAATTATCTAAATCCGTGCTCATATTTTAACTTCAAGAACGTCTAATCAAGTCCAATATCATCTAAAAAAAGCACACAATTGAAGTCTTTGCTAATCTCGGGATTCTTTGGGTCTAGAATACCAAAAACTCAAGCTAAATTATCTAACTTTTTTACTTTTTTAAAACCGATCTAAACAGTTGCAGTGGTATCCTAGGCAAATTCTGTTTTGAAAAAAATTATTTTTGTTTTTAAATTTGTCCAAACTTTTGTCTTCATTTAAAAAAAAAGCAAATAATTAAAAAAAAAAAATAATGAATAGAAAAACTCACAAAACAAAAGCTCTAAGAGGAATTATTAGAGAAGAAAAAATTCGAAAATGTTGTTCTCATAGACATGCAGATTGTAAGCATTGAATCAAGGCAAAAATAAATATGGTGTAGAAACTTCTTGCCAATGCACAACAAGATATGGTTTTTAATTTATTTTGAACGAAATGAATTGAATCAAGAAAGCAAAGTAGAAAAGAAAGAGTTGAATTTTTTTACATAATTTAAATCTTACTTTTGTAATGAAAAAAGAAAAATTATTGCGATGAATTATAATATGGTTTTGATGAAAAATACGAATCAAAAACGAGACCAAGTTGATAAAAAAAGTTACGAGAAATTTCATAATTTTGAAATTTTTTTAAAATTATATGATTTTAAATGGAGAAACAAAATGAACAAAAATATTTGAAGTCGAGTGCAAATAAAAGCTAGCATTTAGGCCTTTAGCGAATATTTTAGCTTTGATTACATAACTTGCGACTCGAAACAGAATCTTATCATAAAATGATACTCGATCAAAATAGATAAACATTTGTTTAAATATAGCAAAATATTTAATTGAATTAAATTTTGATCAATTTTCGCATCAATTGGCACCAAGATATGCCGCCGAGTCGATCTTCTTTTACCTTTTTTTTTTTTAAACAAAAATTAAATTATTGATTATAGAATATCAAATGATGAAACTTGATGCTCGTTTCTATTGCTTAAATTTTCTTATTTTATTAGCCCTTTTTCAACTAAATATTTTGTTAGCTAAATAAATTATAACTTGATCTTTCTTTATCTAGCTAACTTAACTAGAATTTTATTATGAATAAGCTATTAATTTTTTTATAATTTTTGTGGAATTGCTTGTTCAGTAAATTTTTAATAATTTTCAACATTTGGTTAGAATTAACAAATGTCTATACAATATTCAGCATCAGCAAAAGTGGATCCTGGATCTTGTCTCTTCTCGATCAGACACTGTCATGATGATAAATCAAAAGTTTATCACCATCAAAAATTCAAATTTTGCCTCAAATTTTTAGTGGAATATTTTCTCAGGACAACTTTTTTTAAAACACCATGGAATCTTTTATCTGGTTTTTTGTCTTAAAGATTTAAAATCATTCAAATTGGTGAACTACTCAAGTCGATTTCTCGACCAAGGTTAAAACAACTATTTTCGAAAAATATTGTTATTCATTTTTAATAGACCATAGAACATTAAAAATGGATTCTTGTCAATCAAAAAATATCAGATGAGATTTGATTGTTTTAATTAAAAAAACATTCTGATAAAATTTTCATTTATATTGTAAAATCATTAACAGTAAAATATTTAGTTCAATTGTATTTATATTTATCTTTTTAAACAAAAAGATAATTAAAGATACTTGAAATTGAAAGTTCTAAATAAGATAAGATCAGATGTGTATTGTTATTAATCAGGTTTATCTTGCGAAAATAGATTTTTAACTGAAAAAAAATTGAATGATTAGTATCTGAAGACAATTTTAGATTGTATTATTTGTAAATAAAATTAAAAATAAAAACTAAAAATACTTTGGTAAAGCGTTTGGAAAAACTTGATCTGAGAACTTAAATCAAAAGAGATTATTCCATTCGAAAGTTTAGATTGTTCAAAAATTAAGAATAGATATTTATTTACTCCAAGATGGCTATTTAAAAAAATCTTTAATCTATTGAGACATCAACAAGAAATAATTTAAAGACTGGAGAATTTAATTTTATTTAGTTGAATTTTTTTTTATTGAAAGTGCACAATTAAAATATAAAATTAAATTTCAAATTTAAATTCTATTGAAATTTTTATAAGAAAAAAATAATTTTTGACTACTCCATTTTAAAATTTGAAAAAATAATTGAGTTCATTTTCGAACTAAATTAGATATTATTCAAAGTATTTTATCCAAAAAAAGTACTCTTGTGCTACATGACAAATCTCTTCTAATTGACAACAGTATTTTGCATCGGTTAAAAATTTAATTTTTCGGCATTTGATTTAGTTTCTTTTTCTTTTTTTGAAAAAATTTTTTAGCTTAGGTAGCAAATTTAAAATATAATTAAATAAAAGCTGACTAGTTTTATTTTTAGGTAACTCTTTACAAGTAAAGCACCTATTTATTCAGTCTGTTAATTCTAAGTACAGCGTTAAGAGCATAAATTAAAAAAAAACTTTCAAGATATTTATTATTTTGTTAAATGTTTACAAACATTAAGTAAAAATTAATTCTGCTATAATCTGAAATAGATTTTTTTTATTAAAAATAAAAAAAATAAATGAGCCCTTGAAATAAAAAAATTTGTCAATGGAAAAACTAGAACTATTATTTTTTCCTGAAAGTAAAAATAATGGCTGTTTATTTATTTTCATCAAAATTTCTGATTGCATCACTAATATTAATGATATAATAAATTATTTTTCTAAATTTTCCTAACAAATATTATTTATGTTTAATTTTCTAATGTATATTAAATTCTCAATTTTATTTTCATTTTTCTTAAATTAACAAAAAATTATTGAAATCGAAACTGAAAATATTATTTATAAAAATCAAAATATTGATGGACCTGAACCAGAAGAAAGTGACAATGAAAATGAAACTGACTAAGGTGAAGATATTATCATAACTTCCAAAAAACGAAAGAGAAAAACAATTTCATGAGCACTTCAAAAGGGGAGCGTATCAAAATAGCAATTATCATAATAGCAATTATCGAAATAGCTATTATTAAAACCGCTAATTTTTTTTTAGCTATTTTTTTCCCCTAATTGTTTAATTAAATTAGCAATTATCAAAATAGCTACATACAAAAGTTTCAAAAAAACTTTCAATTAAATAAAAATTTTATTGTGATTTATTTTATTAGTAATAAGTAAATGGATTTTCAGTTAGTTAAATTTAATTAAGTTTTTTTCAATTTTATTTTATTGAATTGATAATTTTTCTAATAATTAAGAGTATTTTAAATAAACATCCATTGGTCTATTCGTTGGTATATTCGCTAATAAAGGAACAAAAAAGAACAGATAATGAACTTGTTAGATTGAAAACTGGAGTAATTGCGAGGAACGCAGTGACGATGCTAATAACCAGACACATGTGTATTGAAAATTCGATATAGCGGGCTGATTTTGCTGGAGGGTATTGCTAACTCTAAGCGATTTGATTGGTTAAACAAAAGAAAATATTTTTTTTGAATCTAAATAAAATTCGATGTTATATTTTTAGTCTTTACTAGATTGCCCAAATAAAAATTAATTTTTGTAAATGCAAAGAATAAAAATTAAGAGTATTTAATGGCTATCACTAAAATCCGGATCCGGACACGGATTTACGGACGTCCGGACACGGATTTCTTGTGCCTAAAACACGGATCCGGACTTTTTTTTTTAAATCTAAAACACGGACACGGAAATACCATGTCTAAAAAACGGACACGGATTTTTGTTAAACATTCTAAAGTGCGAACACGGACACGGATTTTTTAAAAGAAATTTGACAAAGATTTAAATAAATTGATTATAAAAAACGTAATTAAATTTATTTAAAAAAAACACTGTTACCATATAATTTATGGTAAAAAAAATTTTAACTTTATGGTAATAAATAAAAAAAAATTAGTTATTCGTTTTTAATTTTCTGTCTCGTTTCGGACTTAAATGTTTTTTTTTGTTTTCAACTACACTCATTTGGCTTAAATAACCTTCATCTGAAAAACAATTACGATAAATAGAAAAATCAATATTTACAACACCGTCTGGTAAATCTTCTGGTTTAATAAGCAAGTCAGATTCATTGATCAATTTCAACATTGATTTTTCTTCTCTTTTAACTTTGTCAGCTTTAACTTACTGTTAACTTTTTTAACCACATATACGGCTCTAATACTAATTTGAACAGCAATTATGTGGGAACAATTATGTCCGTGTCCGTGTTTTAGAAATTTAGAAAAAAATCCGTGTCCGGGTTTTAGACAAGGTAGGTCCGTGTCCGCATTTTAGAAGGTTTTTTATCGGTCCGTGTCCGTACTTTAGTCAAATTTTTAATTCGTCCGGATCCGTGTTTTAAGCACATGAAATCCGTGTCCGTTTTTTAGACATGGTATTTCCGTGTCCGTGTTTTAGATTTAAAAAAAAAGTCCGGATCCGTGTTTTAGGCACAAGAAATCCGTCCGAACGTCCGAACGTCCGTAAATCCGTGTCCGGATCCGGATTTTAGTTAATATCGTATTTAATATTTAAGTAAATTTAACGTTTCGTTACTCGCTATTAAAAAGCTTTGCTTCTTTATGTTATTTATAAAAGAAAGCCAAAATATTTATTGCTAGACGAACGTATCCAAAATATAATCAAAGAATATGATTCGTCCGATAAAGAAAAAACTTTAATTAATTTATGTTTACTTTTAAAATATTAATATTAGGGATGATTTTTTTGATTTTTATGATTTTTATGATTTTTATTGGATTTTTATTTAAATTGACTAAAAAAATAAATTAGCTATTTTAATTTAATTAATTTTTGTTTATAGCTATTTTTAATTGGCATTTAGCGATTTTTAATTTAGCTAACTTGATTAAAATAAATATCTCAGGTAAATTTTTAGCTATTTCGATAATTGCTATTTTGATAATTGCTATTTTGATACGGAGCCCTTCAAAAGCAATTTGAAAACAATTTTTTTGTCGAGGCTGAAATTGTTCCAAAATGGATGACATATAGGACAAACTACACCAGAAATGGAAAAAAAGATCATATAAATGCAAGCACGCTAAATGTACAGCAAGAATATATTTACTTTATTTGAAAAATCGAATGAAAATTTCACTATTTTGTAATTTAGTTAAATAATTATTTATTTATTAAATGATTTATTTATGATTTTGTAAACATATACTAACAATTGCAGTTAGTCAAAAGCTAACAGTTATTCCAGAAAATTTTTTTGATTCAGTAATTGGTTCAAATCCGAAACCAGGTAGGAAAAAAAGGCCAGAGCTCGGAATGTAACACAAAATGATTGACTTTATTTGTTGTGTTTTTATTGATTTTTTTACAAATTGATATAAATCATAATTCCTGTATTAATCTTTAATCTTAAATAAAACTAGAATTTCTAAAATGCTGCTCGTAAAAATAAAATTATTAAGTAAAATAAGTGATAGAATCAGAAATTTAAGTGATTAAAATTAACAAGCCAAAAATAATAAGGTCCTACTAAAACACCGACCTCCAAATTTTGAAAATTTCTTGACCGCTTATTATATTACAAAACTATCTTTAAAAGCTTTAACATATCATTTAGTTTGAAATTTTCCGTACTTTTTTTAAATTAAATTAATTTGCAATATTTTTGTTTTTCCTGAAAATTGAATTTATTTATATTTTTAGAAACCTGATCCTATTATTCTTGTAAAGAATTTCAAGAGCTTTCCAAAAATGTGTCTAGTTTTTTTCCAGGAAGAATAGTTCATCTTTGAAAAATCATGTTACGTAGATGACAAAAAAGAGGAAAAATTAACAAAAATAAAAATAAAAAATAAAAAATTTCATCTCGTTTATTATATTTTTACTTTTTTAAATATTTAAGATATCTTTCTCTAATTTTTTAATTAATAAGGTTCCGGCAATGCAAAACGTCCACGCTATCTTAAGATTCGATTTTCGATCTCAAATTTGTAATCTGCATATGTAAAAACCCGATTTTATTTTAAATTCTTCAAGCTTAACAGATATAGTATTCTTTTTTGTGAAATTTTTTTGATGCTTCTAAATAAGTCATTTTAAACGCAATATTTCTTGGATGAATTGTTAATTAAAAAAAATTACACCAAATAGTCAATTTTTAAATTTCAATTGTTTTTAAAATATATAAAAACAATTATATAAAAAAGCAAAGTCTGACAAAGCCTTAGTTTGTGAGGCTAAACGCTTTTGAGAGTTAGTTTAGATAGAAATCTCTATACTGCAGATACTACTACTACTACTACTACTACTACTACTACTACTACTACTACAATTAAATAAATTCAAAAGTTTCTATAAGACAATAATTAAATTTTCATTTATTAATTAAATTATTGTACAGAATCAAAAATTCTGTAACAATAATTTAAATAATTTCATGAAAAATTGTAACAAAACTAATTTTGTTCCAATATTTCAAACTAAATAATATGTTAGAACCTTTAAAATTGTTTTGCTTTGTAAAATAACTGGCTGTCAGAAAATTTTCAAAATTCAGGAGTCGATTTTTTAGTAAGACCCAAATAATCCATGAATTTTATTTATATTTTTGCAAACATTAATAAATGTTGGTTAAGGCATATTGAAGTTTCAGAACATATTTTAAAATCAGTTAAAATTTTAAAATTTAATTAATCCAATGATTTTTATAATTTTTTAAAAATAAATTCTAAATATTTAATCATCAAATCAACATCGAAATGATTAACTTCTAATTTATTTAACAAATACAATGAATTATATAAATAATTCTGGTAAATTTAATTCATTTTTTTCAAACTACAATAATTTTATTTTTCGACTTAAACAAATTATAAATCTAAAAAAATAATTTTTTTGTCTTTTGTATTATTATTATATTAGTTTGTATTAAAATCAATTAAAAATTTAAACCTGTAAAGGTACATTAAAAAGTTTATTTAAAAATTTTTTAAATGAAAAAAAACTTGACACAACAGGCCAAGAAATGGCAAAATGAAAATAATTTTACATTTTTACATTTTCATATTTTTAGATTTTTTGTGCAATATTTCAGAAAATAAAAAAAAATATTAGGAAAACGAAATTTTTTTCTATAATTAAAAAAGATAAAATTTTATTTCTTAAATTTTTGATTTTGATCTCAAACTTCAATTTGCCTAAGTTTATGCTTTTTTCATTAATTTAAGAAAGGAATTAATAATTTTAACTTTTCTTTGTGGACACTGCGAGCGCTTTCAAAACGTCTAAATAAATTTATCTTTAATTTGTTTTCTTAGAATTGTACTTGAACATAGATTCAAATTTTCAAGCTCAAAACTCATTTTTGACAATGGAGAATTTGTAGCAAAAATACTATTTTTAAAGGCAAAATAATAGTCGGTATAAAAATTTAAAAACATGTAAAAAAATAATAATAATTTTGTGAATTATCATAAAAAATTTTTATGTGACGATGAGCCATTTTTAATTTTTGAAGAGTTTTCTGTAAGTTGAAAAAATCGGAAAATTATTCGATATATCTTCAAAAAATAAAGAATAACAAAAATGGCCGGAGGAAAAGCAGGAAAGAGTGGAAAAACCAAAAATAAGGCAATATCAAGATCTGCACGGGCTGGTCTACAATTTCCAGTTGGCCGTATGCATCGTCTGCTGAAAGCTCGAACAACAAGCCATGGACGTGTCGGGGCCACAGCGGCAGTTTATACAGCAGCGATTTTAGAATATTTGACAGCAGAGGTTCTTGAATTAGCTGGCAACGCGAGTAAAGATTTGAAAGTAAAAAGAATAAATCCTAGACATTTACAGTTAGCAATTCGTGGCGATGAGGAATTAGACCTTCTAATAAAAGCAACAATAGCTGGTGGTGGTGTAATTCCTCACATTCATAAAGCTCTGGTAGCTGGAACACCACAGCCAGGTCAGAAACCTCAAAAAATTTGAAATGTAAATTTTCTTAAAAAGCAAATTTGTATAAAATGTGTTGAAAGTTTTCTTTTGGTTACCATTACAAAATTTAATGTTGAATCTGTAGTTTTAATTAATTATCAATAAAGTCTTATAGAATTTTTAATTTTTTTTTTAATCTTGAACCTTTTCAATTGCAGATTAAAACAGAACTGATGCAATTA